>VDFB02370275.1:0-83888 GCA_007258455.2 Sequoia sempervirens | reverse complement strand
TGGTAGTGGATGGCTACCAAATATCTTGTTCAAATAAGTTACCAAAATTGAAGTTTACAATTGGCGATTACATTGTCATTGATGAATTTTATGTTGTAGAATTGGGTGAGACAAATGCAATACTTGGAATTCAATGGATGATGTCCATTGGCAAGTATTCACAAAATTTTCAAACCATGGAATTTAAATTCAAAGTGGATGGTAAGAAGGTGGTATTCAAGGGACTATCAGATGGAACCCCCTGAGTTGTTTCAGCCAAGAAGATGGAAAGTATATTTAGGCGTAGAGATATAGCTTGGGCTGCCCAATGTCTTGTTCTTCCCAAATCATCAATCATCAAACCTAAGCATAATCATCATGATTTACAACCCATCTTGGACAAGCATAGTTTTATTTTTGGGGATATACCACCAGGGAGACCCCTTCATAGAGGATCTGAACACACTATTGAATTGGAAGAAGGTGCGAAGCCCATTATCACCACACCATACAGGCATCCCAAAAGATTCAAGGATGAAATAGAAAAGTGCATCAAGGAGCTACTTGAAATGGGTCATATAATACCTAGTTCTAGTCCATTCGCATCTTCCGTAGTGCTAGTCAAAAAAAGGGGATGGAACCTTATGTAATGTCCCCATTTTGGCCATACGCTCTTCATTTGGATTTAGCCTATTTCCGAGAATTCGTAGGCTACTCAGTTGTGCTAAATCTAGGGTTTCCATTTTCAGTAAGTCCTGCTTCCATCTCAGTTCAGTTTTTTGTGAGTTTTGTTGTGGATTTACTATTTATAGCAGTTGGCTATTTTTAGTATGTCATTTTGTGGCAGTGGCATCGGCATCAATTCAACTCAAGTCATCTTGTCCTTCTTCATTTTTAGTTTGGTTTGGTTATCTCCATGGATTAAGTTTTATACTTAGTCATTTTTATGTTTCTCAGTTGTACCCCCACGCCTAGGAATGATCACTTCATGTTGTTTTTAAAAGGGGGTCATTAAGGGGTCAATGGTGCATTTAATGAATTATTAAATGCTTTATTGTTGCAAAGTGAAGTTGGATGCCTAAAAGAGGTTAATTAATATTTTATTATTTCAAAAAAGTGAAATGCTTAAAGTGGAGTCCCTTTTGGAAGTTGAAGTGATTCAACTTCTTGGAATTTGAAGAGTCTCTTGTTGCTTCATTTGCCAACTGAAGCCTATATATTGATGTTTTATGATGAGCTGATGATGAATATTTTTGAAGAGCAAAGTTACACTGCTGGAATGAATCCAAAACTTGGCTAAGGGGAAGCTTAGAAAATTGACTCCATTCTTTGGGCCTAAAACTATGGTTCCCTAGATGGTGGATTGAGAGTGTGCTTCATTCAGAAGTGCACATTGAGCTTCACTATTAAAGAATTTGATGTATTTTTCAGTTTTTGAGCTTGCTGGTTCGTTCATGGCTGAAGGTGATTTTCATATGCAGCTCTTTGAATGATTTTTAATTGCACATGGATATTGGTTCTTTTAGTTTGTATGCTTGAGGCGTCCCTATTTGTGCAAGATCAAAATTTATAATAAAGTGGATGAATTTTAAAGAGAGGTCGACCCTCTCCTAGGGCCGTACCATTTCAAGAAGATAGCTTTGAAATTCGTGTCTTCTTTTTGGTGTTTGATTTGGCATTAGAGTTTCATGTGAGTTGGTCGCCATGTTTCTTGTGATTAATTGCTTCTAATTTAAGATGATATGGTGAAGTATTGTGGAGGTTATGAACATTTGGGTGTTGCATAGTTGCTGGTTGAAAAATTACAGGTTGCTAGTTTTATATCAGACTTTTGTCCCTAATTTTTGACTTATTTAAAATTGGGATAACCTATTAAAATTTTGATAAAATTTGAAGATTTTCTCTTCTAAGGCACGTTTTACGAAGTGCAAACGTTGGAAAATTTCAGTTTTAGGTGTATGGTTCCCTTGAACATCCATTTTTCTTTGTTCTTGATCATTTTCATGAGTTTCTGAGTCATTTTCTTTACATTTTTGGTCCATTTCGGGTTTTTATGGCTTCATTGCAAGTAGGAGTTTTTGAGCTTGACTGCAAGTCAATAATAGGAACTTTTTGTGTCTATTGCAAGTCATTTTGTTTTTATTTTCTCATTTTAAGTCATTTTAGGAACTTTTAGAGTCACTTACAAGTATAGGAACTTTTTGAGTTCATTGCAAGTTACTTTAACTTTTTAAGTTACTTGTAATTGCTTTTAAAAGGTCCGATTTACTTTTTAAGTTACTTGCAATCACTCTAAAAAGTTCCGATTTTACTTATAAACACTTGCAAAGGCTTGAAAAAAGCCCGATTTTCACTAAAGTTACTTGTAATGACTTCAAAAAGGTCCGATTACATGAAAATTAATATGTAAAGTGTCTTGAAAAGTCCGATTTGAGTTTTTAAGCTTGCAATGTGTCATAAAAAACCCGATTTCTCTTGTTGCAGGTTTGTTCCTCTTTATTTTTGTTGTTTATCTTCATTTTAATGTCTTGAATCTCTTGCTTTTTGGGTGCCATTGTGTGTTTGAGTTTGCATTTGTGAGAAATGTTCTTGGGATGCAAAATGCGTTTTTCTCTTTCAATGAAAAACGTCATTTGCTGAAAATGTTTTTCTTATCATGCGAAATGCATTTTCCATTGTATTTCAAACGCCTTCCATTTCATACCATATGCCTCTCATTCTATTTGAAATGCCATTCATTTCATGATAAACACATCCTTCATTCGACATATCCATTTAAAATGCCCTTCCTTATTCAAAATGTGTTTCAATATGAAAATGTTATTCTTCATTTGGAAACGCGTTTTTCATTGTCATTCATTTTCTAAATGCTTTCACCTTGCTGAAATATGTTTTTTATTTTCATTCATTCGCCATTTATTAGCTAAAAAACATCATCATGATTTACTCCATTCGCCCTTCATTCTCATTTCATTTGTTTTTCATGTTCATTTCATCTCCTTCACATACCCATTTCTCCATAATTTCATTGCCATTTTATGCAAAAGAAAAGAAAGAAAAATGATGCCCTTGGCTACAAATCGGGATTTTTTCCAATCACTGCAAGTAGGGAATTTTTGTCTAAAATGAAACTACAAGTTAGCACAAGGAAATAAACTTGCAATGGTTTCCTATTTTCCCTACTTTGCACTTTTAAACTTGCAATGGCTTCCAAAAATCTCGATTATACACTTTACTTGTTGTCAGCCTTCCAAAACCCAAAATTCACTTGCGAGGCCATTTTTGCATCAATTTATTCCTTCCCTTGTCAGTCTTGTTTACACACATGATCTATCAAACCAACAAATCAAGGCATGGGCATTGTTTTATAACAATTTCATCTTGAATAAGGTGTTATGGGTTCTCCATCAGTGAACAAAAGAAGAAGAGATACAACAATAATTCATGGAGTAGCTTGAAGGTCAATAATCCTCATGAAGCCATCTAGGGACAAATTAAATCAAGCATGGAAAAAGAACGCAATGAAGAGAAGAACTTCCTTCCTAAAGAAATGATACTACTCCAAGCCTGTGATAAGGTTGAAGTTCGCCAAGGACACAAAGATCATTAAGAATGCAAATTCTCATTCCAAGTTTGAAATGTCTTCGCCAATCCTAAATACTTCAAGTTCTTAAATCCTAAAGTAGCATGAAGATCATCACAGATGAAGGATGATGTAGTTAGAGTCATGTCTTGGACAATTAGAATAATTTCAATTATGCATTTTTGTTGGGTGAAAATTATGTAATCAGTTTTTTGATACATTACACAACTAGGACTTCAGCCACAGCTATGTGAGATGTAAATCTCTCCTCTCGAAAAGGGGAGGCGCCCTTCTTACTGCTAACAGAAGCGATAGTAAATCAAACAAGTAAATACAAAATGTACACAATACTTACGAAGTGGGGGGGGGGGTGGTGTGTTACATTCATCCTTCTCTCTTTTTTCAGAGAAGATGTTTACAATGCTTCACCGTTGGAAGTTCACAATTCTCGATAACCTTAAACTAACAACTAGCAGTAATACCAATATCTCTATCTCGTCAAAGAGAAGCGTAGAGATACCAGAAGTGATTAATAACAAACAAATAAAGTAAAAAGGGAAAGCTCACAAAGGCACAAAGTCATTCCATAGCTTTTTCAATGTTGGATCTATGCAGATATACCGTTTGTCGCGTTAGAAGCACAAAGTCTTCTTAGACGCAGCAATTCCTTGAACAGCGTGAACGATTACAAGGACAAAGTCTTGTAGATCATCCAACAAAAGTATCAAATAGCACAAACGATTACAAGCACAAAGTCTTGTAGATCATGCGATAAGAACATGCAAAGAGCATGAGCGATTACAAGCACAAAGTCTAAGTAGATCCTGTTCCAGCCGCAGTAAAGCGAGAAATACAAATGCAATCTAGAAAGTAATAAATGTAACACAAAGTTTACACCAAACTTCACTTAGAGTCCTTGATTCTTCAAATAATCACTACCAATAAGATCAACTCACAAAAAGTATTCGAGATCAAAGCGCCAAAAAGTTTGGCTTGCAATCCTTTTCTTTATTAATGAATTTCATTCACAAGCATGAGCATAAAGTTTCTAAAATTTAGCTTCAAAATGGCAACGCCGTTTCCAAAACACTAAAGGATAATTTACAATGAAAATCCCTCACATTATATAGAAAGAGGGATGAGCAAAATTAGGAAAGGGATTGAGAAAATCAGGGAAAGTTAGGTGAGCGATTTTAGGAGATCTCACCTAACTTTGACCAAAGTCAAAGTGTAATTTGTTTTGAAAATATTACATCTTTGGACTTGGTGTAATTACAATTTACAAAATGACATTCGAAAATGTCGAGAAATATTTACAAGATGCATAATGGGATGCACCGGAAATGTCTAACACTGGAGAATAGGGGGTTGCTTCACGTTTCTTTGCATTGGGCGCGGAAGTCTTCAAATTTCCTCCTAGTCTCCTGCACGAACTTCTCATCTGGACCAACGGTGTAATCCACAATGGTGTGAATTCTCGTGATTGATCTCATGGCAGATGAGTGAACCTTCTTACTGTCCGAGATGCATCTTCGGAGTTGTCCAAAGTGAGCCTTGTATCACAAAATGATGTTGATGAAGCAGTACGAGCTGTCAATCAAATTCATGATGGCTTCCTTGAAGATCTGGGATATTTCTGTGGCCGGCAAGAAGATATGATTTTCCTCAAGAAGTTGACCAGGCAACTCTTTGATACCTTTTTCAAGAATGGTGCGATGCCCGTCGACATCTTCCTGTACTTGGTGAAGATCTTCTGTAAGAGATTGAACCACTTGAATTCTGTGTTTCAGTGATTCTCTTACCTCAACGAATTTTTCTTTGTCAGGAATTACCCCAACCTCCACCAATTTGCTGAGCTTTACCTGTTTCATTTCCGACCATGACAACAGGCATTTTTCCATGTCTCTGCGCTCTTGGGAAAGTACACTCTTTTCTTTATCAAGTTTTGTGGTGAGCTTGGCCAACAAGGTAGTTTTCTCATTCGCAGCCAATATAATCTGAGATCCGTGTTCGATGATCTTCTCAACAAAATCATATAACACCCTGCCTTTGGAGGCGAATTTCTCAGCTTTCTTGACAGCTGGGTCTTCAATATTTACCACTGTCAGCGGTTGTGCATTACTTGGAGAACCGGCAAGTCTCTTTACAATAGTGGCATAATGCTCTGCCCTCTGTTTGTACATGTTATGAGCTTGCTCTACTTTGTCCAGCCTTCCTGCCAAGATATCCAAAGTGACTTGCGCATCGGCTTTTGCACTTTCATTGGTAACCTTGCCAATTTGGACCTTTATTCTTGTGTAGTCCTCATAGTGACATCACTTCTTCATTTTGGTGGTATGCAATTTCAGCATACTTGTGGCCAAACTTATCAGCGTTAGGCCTTGAGTATACCTTTGCCTTTTTCTTCCCTTTGGCTTTTGGAAGAACTATCTCTTCGAGGTCGAGCTCCTCTGGAGAAATCATTTGCTTTTTACGCTTCGACACTTGAGATATTAGCCAAGGAGGAAGAAAGGAAGTGTGAACTTCTGGATTTACTGTCAATTCAGTCGTCATTGCCACCTCTGAAGTTATTGTCACATCTGAACTCACCATTGGTATCGTGACAATTGGAGAAGTGTTTGTCATCATCGCTCCTGTAGTTGACACATTGAGCTAATCACGCATTGACTCATTCATGAAGCGATTGAATTCATTTTCAGAAGTGATATCATACGTTGGCGAAGACAAGCTAGGAATGGACGATGGAGGCGATAATTTATATCAACCCGTATGGATACCCTTGTTGAAGGAGTATCGGTACGGAGTTGATCTTTGCAAAGGATGGGGATATCTCGGCTGCCGAGGGAATGCATGTGGTAGGAATAGGTGTGAGCGGAGGTGGAGGAGTTCTTGAATCTGGAGGGTATGAGGAACATTTGAAGTCATAGGCGATGATGTTCTGGGAATTTCTTCAACTACATTCTCAGGAGGAGAAGTAGTTATTTCTTGGTCATGCCCGGGTTCCTGTTGATCACCCTCTTGTTTCTCCGATTCTGGTTCACCTTCAAAATAACCTTCAGATCCTTCTTCAGAATCTTCATCAGACTCTTGCCCGCTTTCAGAAACCTCTTCGGCATCGGAGTCTGCTTCTGTTGAATCTTCATCTTAGTAGTTGAGTAAACGAAGTTTCTTCTTCATCAGAATCTATCTCTTCTAGAATAGACTTTTTACCCTTAGAGCGAGATAGATTAGATTCCGTGATTTATGTCTCTCGGACAGCCTGGGTATCTTTCTTGCCAACAGTGAACTTGATCCTAGGACCTCTTCGCGAAGAAGTGGGAACGACCGCTGATTTATTCTTGTCGTGGAGTTCTTGCTGTTGGCGAGCTTCTGCTTCAGATTCCTCTCCTTTTGATTCTGTTCTGAAACTTTTCATTGCATAACCATGTTTATGTAACCATTCTTTTGTGTTGGCTAGGATTGGCCTCAACCTTTCTCTCATGCTGGTAACTTCTTTCCTAGACCATTGTATTGCAGGCAATGGCCTTTTAGCAATGCCTTGCTCATCATAGACAGCATTCATGATATCACCTGGATCTTCAAAATCCTCTGGTAGGTCAGCAATACCAAGATCCCTGATTTGTTGAATAGTCAACCTGCAATAGTCCATTTTACGAATGGCTTCTTCATCTCTGCAATCTGCCCGGATGTCCTCAAAAGCGGTACTGTGTTGGTGACCTTTTTGCAACTTTTTCTGACATCTCGGTAGTCGAAATCAAACCTATACCTATAGGTTTTGATGGTCATGATCTGCATTTCAGCATAGACAGACTTAGCTTTTTGTGCAATTTGGATAGTATATCGGCCGATGGTCAGTGGGAACTTGAATCCACGCTTGTGGTTGCTTCTTCGTTCTTTCTGCACTGACATCAACTGTCTGCATGTTTCCATGAGAACCCACTTATCCGAAGGATAACGTGGTAGCATGTAGGGACAACTAGTGTAGCAGCCTACTCTCAAGTAAGTAAACGTTGGGAATTGGAGAAAAATGCATCCAACTTTACTTACCACCTTATAAGCCTCGTCGGATACTCTTCTTCTCTCCAAAGCTGGATCAAAGTTGAAGAGTAAAGGCGCAAAGAAAGCATCAGTGACCCGTCTGAAATGATGAAAGCTCTCCTTCAACTCCAATTGATAGAAATATCTGTACACAGGCACCATCATCGATTCCCTTTTGTAGATAGACACAGGGAATTGTCTCCACCGATTCTTTGCGTACACCAGGTAAGAAGTCATGTAGAACTTCAATGTAGAAGGAGCATTGATCAACTGCTTGTGTATCTCATCACTGATTTGTTTGCCCCAGTCAATATGCACCTTCTGCCTTCTTATGATCCTGATGTATCCATACATCCAATCGTGAAAAGTGGACAATTCCGGCAAGCCTTTCACCTTGATTAGAAACGTGATCATATCCTTGACGTCATCTTTGAAGTCACTTCTCAGGAGTCCTTTCGGCCATCTGGAAACGGATGATCTAGGCTTCTTTAACCATTGAGTGTTTATCAACTGTTTAGCTTTATTGGGATCAGCATCGAAGATCTCCTGTGCTTTTGATATAGAGATATCAATGTATTTCTCCATATGAGGGACCTTGAAGACAATATCGAAGAAGTCGGGGTCGAGTCTCAGAATCTCATGCCCGGAAGAGTTGATCACGCTTCTGCTTTCTCTGATGTAATGAGACGCAACTTGAAGAACAAACTCGGTATTGTGCGCAGCTGTGGGGAACATTACCACCAAATGGAGGTTTCTGTGTACGATCGCTCTCATTGCATCAGGAAGAGGCTTCGTCTCGGTTAGCTTTGCAAAGTCAACCAAGTCTTGATGACCAACCTCTGTGTCTTTTATCTCTTCGACTTTTGAAAGTACCACAGTCGGCGGATAGACACCTTGATATTTGTACTTCATCTTGCCTTTTGCTTTCGAAGAAGAAGGAGGCTTGGTAGCAGTCATAAAAAAGAACTAGAACTCTAATCAATCTTGACTTGATGATCTTTGAAAATAGGCTGCAATCCGTTTAGCCAGAATAAACATTAATTGTTAGGAAACATGGGAAAGCGCAAAATGAGCACAAGGATGGGAAAGCATGGAGCGGATGATGAGGCACGCAAAACAATGCACATAGGCGGAAAAACTAGGCTCAGGAGTGCACTGGTCGAAAATGAAGCTTATCTGGGAAGGATTGGAGAAAGCTTGGAAAAAGTGTAAGGGTGCCAAAATTCAGCGCCTTTACATCTCTGAAAGATCACTTTTGATGCAAGGGCACTAAATTTTAGTGCCCTTACATCTTTCAGTGTTAGGAAATTTTTTTTTACCTTTTCAAAATGTCATAGCACTAAAATTCAGCGCTTCTGCATTTTTTGACAATTTTGAAATGCAGATGTAGGAATGAATGGCGAGGGCGCTCATGCTTGGCAAATGTAATTTGTTTGAATCATGAAAGCTTTTGAAGACAATTTGGTTTGTCTTTGGATGCAAATCATTATCATTATCAACGCATTGAATTGCTAAAGAAACTATCAAACAGAAACCCTCTTTGGAATCTCAAAGTTCGCATCAAAATGAATGGAGAGAGTGACATGAATAACGTGATGAGAATAAAAAAAAAGTTAGAAAGAAAGGCACGGCGGAGAATGGAAATAAAACGCGGAGGAGTTAAGGAGAGAATGCGTAGGGTTCCATTGCGTCTGGAAACAAAACTCGCCATTCATTACACGTTGAAGACAAATAATGAATAGAAAACGCGAAGGTAAAATGCGAAATGGAGAGAAGGAATATGCAGGAGAAGCAAACAAAAGACAAAAACGTGTATAAAGAAAAACGCGAATGGAGAAGAACAAAATGCGTAGGGTAAAATAAAAACAAAGCTAAAAACGCATATAAAGAACATTAGATCATATACAAAACGAAAGAAGAAGACAAAGTAAATGAGTTACCCGAACCAAAACGCGAAGAGTGTTGAAGGAGAATGCAAAACCTCAAAAACGTGATTTACAGTTGAGAAGCAAACTCGCACAGCAAGAGGAAAGAAAAGAACATGAAATGTAAACAATGAAAATGGCGAATCATACTTTTAAGTGAAAAGGAAAATTAAAAACCTAACTCAAGTCGAGCAATAAATCTAGGCACGAAAAGTGGCACGATTGACGAAAAACGCGAAAACATGAAGAAACGTGCCAAAGACATGAAAAAGAGTTAAGTGGCGAAGAAAAGTGTAATGGCGCTAAAATTTAGCGCTATTGCACTTTTTGGAAATTTCACTGTATGCAGGGGCGCTAAAATTTAGCGCCCTTGCATTTTCCAGACTTAGCCAATTTTGGCTTCAAGGCAGGAGCGCACTTTTTCAGTGCCACTGCATTTTCCGTAATTCACTAAGTACGAACAGTGAAACCTCGCGAAAGATCTCGTTTTGAAGGTCTTCGCGAGGCGAACATGAGGGAATGCTCGATTTAACTATTTGAGACTTAGGAACGCATTTCGAGGTGGCTTGAAAATCACTTCGTTATGCGTGCTTGAACTTCACGAATCCTAGGAAACGGACAAGTTTCGTAGGGGGGTTATCCGTGGAACAAGCGCTGCTAGATTCCATGATAACACATTTGCAATTTTGTTTTGACAAATTACATGTAAAGTCAGAAATTGTAATGGCAAGTAGTCATGCTACTCGCATTATTGTAAATTGTAATTACATGTAATCTAATTACAAGTCAAGATAATTCAGGACTATAATTTGGAATAAGTCAATTACAAGTAGTTGGTGGTTGAGAGAATTTCTCAAGTTAGTTGGGATCCTCCCACCTTTTTCTCATGACCTCTCTCCTATAAATACTTGAGAGGGTCCTTTGTAATCTTGTATCTTTTTGGCAAGCAAGAAAACTCTGCAGAATTTTGTACTCATAAAGACTTTGAGCTTTATAGTTATAAGTTGTTCTTTTTCAAGTAATATCAAAGAGTTGGAAATTTCAGACTTTGTGTTGAAGTCCTACTTTGCATCCATGGTGTTCTTATGTCATTTTGGAGCATTACTTTGTGATTATTTGAAGATTGTGGAAAAATTGCTAAGGAGAGCTTCAATTGAAATATTTGCAGACTTTGTGCTGTGAATGTTGAAGGTTGAATTCATAATTTAAGTTTAGAAGTTAAGAAGAATTGCAAGTCTTTGTGCTCGTAATAATTCCCATTTGTAGTAGTTAATAGATACATCATACTTGCAGACTTTGTGTTGTTTTATGTTGTATATTATCATTAGAATTATCTTTCAAAAGGGTAGATAGGATCGCAGATTTTCAAGACTTTGTGCTTCAATTTGTTTTCCCATTTCGAAGGAAGTGACGGAAGTCTTTGAGCTTTTAGGAAACTTCATTTCCTTTCTCTTGATTTTATTGCAAGCTGCTGTAAAAGTTTATTTAAAAGTTAATACTGCTTTTCTGCGAAGAGAAAAGGATTTAATCTTTCTTGAAACAAGAGGAAAGATTATTGTTCCACCCATATTTGTTTTAGTTAGTAGGAAAGGGGGAGCCTTCCCTTAATTAGGTGAGTTTTAACTCACACACTGTGGTTGAAACCACCCTTTTGCTAAACCTTACAAGTTTACAAAATATTCAACCAACAAGACTTAGCTCTTTTCTTGATATGCAATACTTCTTGGGCATCTATGCTGCTAATTCCATGTGCATTCCATTTGGAGAAGATAGAAGCATTTTGGAAGAAGATTTGAACACTTTAATGATGACCAACTACTGCCTCATCGAAGTTTGGTGAAGAGTGGTAAGAGATTTGAACATTCCTGATATGTTGCATTTGCTGGTTATGAAAATTCATTTTGCTGGTTCATTATATCAGATTGAACAAAGTTCAGATTTTCTATATTTGTGAAGTTTAAAAGTTGGAAGAATCATTTTTCAAGTATTTGCATTGGTTATGTTATTGTAACACTTGTAAATTGCAGATTTATTTTATTGTAAGGCTGTGAATTAGTAGTACTAATCTAGTCATTATTATTGCTGCATTTACTTGTGAATTATAATGCAAAACATTAATTACCCCTGGATGGTTTACCGCCAGTGTGGAGAATAAACTTTGTAACTCTCATTGTACCCACTGAAAAGTGGATAATTTCCACTCAAGAGTGGATGCCCGCTGCAGCGGATGAATTAGTTGAATTGTTTGTAGTATTCCCCCCACTGTTTAAGTGGTTGAGGGGAAATCTTTATGGCCGGTTCACCGCCTAAGTTCTTTTAGTTTTGTAATACTTACTCCGCCATATGTTAGCACCTCGCCTTCAAAGGGATCTTGTGTGCACATTCTTGGCATTGAGTCTTATCATTTACTTTCAGTTGTTGAGTTATTTAGCTCCTAGGGATTCTTTGACCATATGCTCGCCCCTCTTCCTTCAATGGTTTTAGGGCGCATTCTTGGTTAGAGTTACCTTTCGCATTGTTTTGGTTTTGGAGCTAACCTTAACAGGTGTGTGTTGCAATTATAATTGATATGTAAAATCAAGAATTTTTTTTAAGGGAATATTTTACTTTAAGAATGTGCATTGACTATAGGGCACTCAATAATAAGACAATCAATAATCGCTACCCCATAACCAAGATTGATGAGTTGATAGATGAGCTTCACGGTGTCGTATATTTTTCTAAGATTGACTTGCATTCGGGGTACCACCAAATAAGAGTGAGAGAGGAGTATGTGGATAAGACAGCTTTCCGCTGTCACTATGGTCACTATGAATTGTTGGTTATGCCTTTTGGCTTAACCAATGCACCTACCACTTTTCAATCTTGCATGAACCACATATTCAGGAGGTAGTTACGAGAGTTCTTGCTAGTGGTCTATGATGATATACTCATTTATAGAAAAACATGGGAAGATCACTTGAAGCACTTCGACAAAGTCTTGGGGATCAAGGAAGCAGAGTCATTATATGCCAAAGCCTCTAACTATAAATTTGGTATGACCAAAATCCTATACTTAGGACACATTATTAGTGCCAAGGGAGTACAAGTACATCAACAAAAGATCTAGGCCATCCTAGACTACCCCCACTAGAGACCCTCACCGAATTACATGGCTTCTATGGGCTATGTAGTTATTATAGAAGATTTCTATAAGGGTTTTCCCAACTTGGGGCTCCCTTAACAAGCCTCACGAAGAAATGGAGAATTCAAATGGTCTTAATGCACAACAAGTGTTCGATAAGTTGAAGGAGAGCATGAGTAGTTGCCTAGTCCTTTCCCTACCCAATTTTAACCAACCCTTTGTGCTAGAATGTGATGCATCGGGAGAAGGGATTGATGCAGTCTTAATGCAAAATGGGCACCCTATCGCCTTCGAATGTAGGAAGTTGAAAGATAATGAAAGACTATACTCTACATATGACAAAGAAATGCTTGCTATAATGCACACATTAGCTAAATTCCAGCAATACTTGGTTGGTGGAAAATTTGTTGTGAGAATGGACCACAATAGCCTGAAGTTTTTCTTGGAGCAAAAGGATCTCAACGAATGGCAATAAAAATGGGTTATCAAAATCCAAGCTTATGATTTTGATATTGAGTACATTAAGGGGAAAAGAAACATAGTGGTCGATGCTCTATCCCGAAAGCCTTCTATTTTCTCATTATCCGAAATCTCCATGGATTGGAAGCCACAATTACTAGTGGAGTATGTGAAGAATACTTTTAAAAGAAAACCATTGGAGGGAGAGGTGCAGGATGATCAATATAAGGTAGTAGATAACATCAAATATTACAAGGATTGAGTCTACTTAGTACCAGAATCTAAACTAAAGGAGAAAATATTAAAGGCCATTCATGAGACCCATTAGTAGGACACTCGGTGTGCCTTAAGAATTACAAACAAGTCAGGGAAAGGTTCACTTGGAAAGTCCTTAAGGATGATGTCCTTCAATTTATGAGGGAATGCACCACATGTCAACAAAATAAGGAAAAACATACCTACCTTGCTAGTTTGTTACAACCCTTCCCCATTTTGGATCAAACATGGGAAAGAATTTCAATGGACTTTAGCATGGGGCTTCCTAAATTCCATGGTAGAGATTGTATCTATGCAGTTGTAGACCGATTAACCAAGTATGCCCACTTTTTCAATATCTCTTCCAAGTATAAAGCACCCCAAATTGCCGATCTATTCTTCAAAGAAGTACTTAGACTCCATGGGCTTCCCAAAAACATAGTAAGTGACTGTGATAGTAGATTTTTGAGCATCTTTTGGACAAAACTATTTAAGCTATTAGGAATAGAGTTGACCCCGAGTACCAACTATCACCCACAAATAGATGGGAAAACTGAAATTGTGAATAAATGGGTTGAAGGATACTTGTGTAACTATGTAGCAGGATAGTAGAAGGCATGGATTGAATGGCTTCATTTGGAAGAATATTGCTACAATACCACTTACCACATGTCAATTGGTATGACACTGTTGAAAGCATTGTATGGGTATGATGTAACATCCTTTATAGACTTGGCCTTTAGAGAAAGTAAGGCACCCAAGGCCAAGGAGTGGGTCCAAGAATTCCAAGATATCCTTAAACTCCTTAAGGAGAATTTACACCATGCCCAAAACCAACAGAAGATCTACACAGATAAGCACAGGGTTAAGCGAAATTTTGAGGTTGGCGATTTGGTCTACCTACGCCTACACTCATACCAAGAATCATCCTTGAAAAGAAGTGGTGCCAAAAAGTTAAAACCATAGTTCTATGGACTCTACAAGGTGCTCAAAAGAATAGGAGAGGTGGCATATGAATTGGAACTCCCAAAAAACAGTAGAATGCATAACATATTTCATGTATCATGCCTTAAGAAGGCATTTGGACAGCAAATTACACCTTCCACTGAACTTCCACCTTTGAATGAAGAAGGAAAGTTGGATTTGATTCCCGATAAAGTGATAGACACTAGGGAAAGAAGGTTAAGGAATAGAGTCATCAAAGAATACCTCATCCAATGGAAAGGATTACCTTTGGAAGATGCTATGTGGGAGAATGATCAAGTCTTCCAACATCATAACCCATGAATGCTTGTGGGCAAGCATTTTCAAGGAGGGGAGACTGTCATAACCCCCACTTAATCACAATAAAATAAAATATAAAACACTTATTACATTTACAAGTAGAAGGGCAGCGATTGGTAGTGTATTATCTCCAAATAAAAATAAAGTATAAAATACTTGCTACATTTGCATGAAGAGGGGGAGCGACTTGCTAGTGTATTTATTCCCAATAAATAGCACCGATTCCTTAAGTCAAAATTAGTTTAAAGGAGGCATCAAATTAAAAGTTGCCACCATTGACAAACAATTGCCTTGGAAAGTCATGACCATTGACCCAATCGTGGTATATAGAAAGGAAAATGACAAGCAAACATCATTGATCAGGATTCATTCATTTATAAAGTTTGATTTCAGACTTCAAGCGCTCCTTGGGATCCTTAGTCATCACCGTATAGGGGCTGCATAATCATAAGTATAAATCAGACACACAGCCAAGGTTGGATTGCATGAGTTGAAGGTTATAAATCTGAAACAGTGAGAAGGAGAGACATCATTTGGTTCCAAATCTATATGCATATAATTAAATAGAAATCCGAAATAGCATTCATATTGTGGTGTCCTTTCCGCTTCTTTCCAAGACAATTATAACTGCAGATTATATATTATCATATATTTGAATATTATGTACATAACTAAATCCAATAATCAAGTTCATCATTAGAATTTATATTCTATCATTAAAGTTATTGATTTTGGACTTATTTGGATATCTCAATTTAGAAGACTTAAAGGCAACTTTAAGATAAATTCATAAGGGGACATTACAACACCCTGACCTGTGTTAGGTATATAATTAATTCTCACTTGCTGTCTTCCTAAAGAAACTATGAAAAAAACATTTTTTTAGTATAGTGTCACTGTTTTCATCTGTTTTCAACAACTTAATAAAATAAGCATAAATTTGCAAAATAAACCAACCTGTTTGAATTGTATGTCTTCAACCTCTTCCTGGGTAAGACCTGCATGTTAAGAAAAATGGATTCAACCATTTTGCATACATTTAAGATAAAATGTACATTTCAATATTTTCAGGCTATTTATGTTTCAAACCACACTGGTATTCAAATAGAAGCAGCTGTCTATTTAGTTTACCATGACACTCCTTAAACTTTGGAGTACTCACATGAGGCCTTGTATCTGCAAACATTACCGGTAGTAAAATTGATCTTAGAATGACAAAGTAATCAACTAAGAACAATAATTTTTTTGACATATTTAGCAGTGTGCAAATATTAAATTTTAAATCATAAGAGAATCTGTAAAACAACGTAGGAAGCAAGCTTGAAAGCTCAGAATTACCATAACATTAGTAATTGTATTTTCTTGGAATATTACCATCCAATACCACCACATCGAAAATTAGGGAGTCCATCTTACTTCAAAAACTGAACAAAAAGGTTTCCAAGAGAAAGATACTGAAATCAAAGACCAAAAGCTTCAAGATACAAATACACACTATTTATGTAATTTTTCTGAGCTCATGCTGCAGTGCATCTAAAGTATATAATTTTGTAGCCTTTCTGATCCTCCAGAAGATGGATTTGTATCAAACAATAGCTCTCATTAACAAGTAAAATACAGTCCTATCTAAATAAGTTGCCTCCCATTTTCACCAACGTCTTGGCTATAACAATGGCATATCTGCATAATAGTTAAGAATTTTTAATATCAATTACTTTTCATATGTTTGATGGGTGTAATATGTATTTATAGGCTGTGATTTCATGGGGAGTTAGGACAAACAATAATAAAGCATTAAAAACAAACGAAATTAAAATTATGAAGATGGATGGTAAGGTTGTTTTCTATAAGCTAACTAATCATATACATATATTTTCTTTTCCTCACATAGAAATCATCATAGGAATGTAACCATTGCACTCCTCAGAGTATGTCAGTCTCTTCAAAGCCTACTACATAGACATCATTATGCACCTTGTGCCTTCCTAGACTGATGCCAATTTATTGTCTCCTCTTTGTGCATGGATTAGTGAATCCATCTACAACTATAACATTAAAATCTTCCAAGTCATCTATTTCCAATCCGTTAATTACTATCAATCCCTCATCTATAAAGTTTTCAATTGATTCACTCTCAATTAGAAATATAATCTTCTATCCTTGTAGAACTCTACAAACTCTGAAAGGATGATATCTAGAAACACCAAAAAGGGTAGCAAGAGTGCCTCCTAAAGGTTCCCTTTTTTCACTTCCCAACTCTAGTTCCTTCAATTTCATTTCAAGTTCAAATTCTTCTATTTTTAATTCTTCATCTGAAACACCTCTACGTAATTTACTTGTCCCATACTAAGACATCTATGTCTGGGTACCCATGTCTCCTTGCAAGAGAAGAACAATATCTTTCTTCTTAGTTCATTCTTGATTTCTGCCTCTTTTCTTGTTCTTTGAGGTATTTCTTTTTAATGAAATGGTTTATTCAGTTGTCCCACTAGTGTTTTAGAGTAGAATTTTATTTAGGCTATGTTGCCAGATCCATTGACTAAGTTGCTAGATCTAGGTCCAGTTCATACTGGATGTGGGATCAGGTCCAGGTGTAACAATGATTCATTTAAACTTGAACATATACTTATAATATTATATATTATTTGATTTATATTATTATATAAATATTTATTAAATTAATAATTTTTTTATTATTATATTATATATTAGTTTTTAGGTATAGATGTTTGCAAAATTAAACTCCTCTTAAAGGCTTCCTACAAAGATGGTAGGTCAAAAGTTTTCACCCATCCTATAAGATGATTGGTTAAACCATAGAAGAATTTTTATTTTTTTTGGGGGTGAGGGGGCAGGGGCAGAGGGCGAAATCAACAAACAAAAAGTATAAGATTTTTTAACAAAATGGGATTTAAATGAGAAAAATTTGGATTTAAATTTTTCTTTTAAATGTAGAAAAAGGGGAAAAAACTTGTTTTTGAAATTTAAAGGCATTTTACATAGCATAGAGACACAAAGAGCAAATAAAAAAATTGAGAGTTTAGCCTATGAATTTTAGTATATAGATTTTTGCTGTTTATATTCATATCGGTGATTACATTCCATGGGAGATTTCTCCCCACCCACTATTCCCAAAACTTTTACACTAATGTCTAAGTCAACACACTCAATAGTTAGATCCCAATTCCTTGTTAGGTGCCCCTTCATTGTAATCAAGTTTCTTATGTAACAAGATATCCTAATCATAGTTACGGGACTCACCCGGAAGCGGTGAGTCGTGCTTCGCGCACCCCTGGCCGCGTCCTAGGAGTGCTGGCGGGGACGCGGCCGCGTCTAGATGCGTCCAGGACGGACGTGCCAGACGCGCCAGACGCACCAGACACACAACGTCCAGGATAGTCCCAACCCCTGGACGCGGCCGGTGCAGCCAAGGCCAAAACGGCCAAAAAAAAACATAAGTTAAAATTTTTTTATAATTTTTTTTAACTTATATTATCTCCTTAGCCCTAAAAGCAACCTCATTTCATTTATTTGGAAAAATAGGAGGAGAAGAGAGAGTTGTGAAGAAAAATAGGAAGAGAAGAGAGGGCAACCAACAAGCTGTTGAAGACAAATCCAGGGTCATATATCATTTGGGGAGCTTCATACCAGCAAGGAGGTGCATTGAGAGCTCATTACCAGTGATTGGGAGGAGTTTGCATTGCATTCCAAGCCAAATCTAAGAGATAAGTTTGATTTTAATTGATTTTTTTGTGTTTTTTTAACAAATAATTCATTGTAATTTGTAAAATCATTGTTTTTTTGAGTTTGCATTTTTTTTTTACAAACCCTACTTGTAACTTAAATAATTTTAGAAACCCTACTTTTGCAGCCACATTCATTTGCAAATCAAACCATATTATTATTTTCACAATGTCTCAAACCCCAGTCAGAAAAGACCCTGCTTGGAAACATGTTGAAATCTTTCCCGAAATGAAAAGAGGAGATGCAAAATGTAACTACTACAAAACAATATAACATGGAGGCATAAATAGATTAAAATACCATCTTGCACGCATACCCACCCATGATGCAATGGGTTGCACTAAAGCACCTCCTGAGGTTGTTCGTGAAGTGCAGGTGCAATTAGAAACTTTTGAAATGCAAAAAGAAATGAAAAAGAAGCAGAAGCAGGAGTTGGTGAGTGTTGGAGTTGGACAGGGACTTGGTGCTGTTGGAGATGCTTCTTCCATGCCTCCATACCGTCCTAGTGCTAGTGCTTGTGCTAGTGCTTCTGTTTCTGCATCAGCTATGCCTATGCGTACTCCTAGTGCTGGTGGCACTGCTACTGCTAGTGGTAGTGGCAGTATTAGCATTGGCCCTAGAGTTCGTAAATCTAGGGTGGACTCATATTTTGTACCACGCACTACTCCTAGTTCCCAACCGTTGCTTGAGAGCATGGGTTGGAACAAGGATGCACATGATGCAGCAAAAAAGACAATTGTAGACTTTTGGTACTACTGCACCATTCCCTTCCATGTAGCCAGGTAATTCTTTTTCGTTTAATTGTTTTAAAATTTATATTTAAATTTTAGAATCTAGATGTATCTCATTATCGAATTCAAATTTAAAGTTAAAAACTTAAAACTTTTCATTTTACAATACTTATGTAACTTATTAATTTATTTATGACATGTTTTAGGTCACCTTTTTGCAAAACATGGTTGATGCCATAACCATATGTGGGGCGGGGTTCAAAGCCCCTAGTGAAGATGAATTAAAAGGCCCACTTTTGACTCAAAAGGTGGCAGATGTGAAAGCACAATTAGAGGAGCAGCGCAAGCAGTGGAGGATGATTGGTTGCACCATTATGACTGATGGTTGGACCGATAGGAGAAATAGGACGCTGCTTAATTTCCTAGTTTCCTCTGAAGGTAATTGTACTTCTCTCAATGCATTGAAATTTGAATTTGATTTTGTGATTAATATTTAATAATTTAATATGGCTGATTTATGTTTTTTAATTTATTGAATAATTGGTTTTGCTTATTTTTTCAGGTGACACCGTCTTCATGAATTCCATTGATGCTTCTGCCCAATTCAAAAATGCCACATATCTGTGTGAGGCTATAGAGGAGGTGATAGCTGATGTGGGGGAAGAGAATGTAGTGCAAGTGGTGACAGATAATGCAGCAAATTATGTTGCTGCTGATAGATTATTGATGGAGAGGCACCCTACTATATTTTGGACTCCATGTGCCGCCCATTGCATTGACCTCATGTTGGAGGATCTTGGCAAGCTCCCATGGATCAAAACATGTGTGAATGCAACAAAAACATAGCATTAATTGTATACAATACACATGGGTGCTTAACCTTATGAGGAAATACACCTTGAGGTTGAGGAGTTGTCTCGTCTTGCCCAGCATCACTAAGGTTTGCAACAAAATTTTTTATCGATGCAATCCTTGATTAGGTCAAAGAGACAGCTTTAAAGCATGTTTACTAGTGAGAATTAGAACTTCCTCATCCTTTTCTAAACCATGGGGATTCTTTGTGGTTGATGCATTTTTGATGAGCAAGGGTTTTGGACACCAATGGACGAGATTGTGAAGGTAAAATTTAATTCTTTATTATGTTTTAATTTTTAATCATATCTTACTTTTATTTGTTTATTTTCGTTCACACTTATTTGTGAAACATGTTTTCACTTTGCAATTTATTGAGCCCTTGCTAGTTCTCCTACGAGTTGCAGATGGGGAGAAGCCTGCAATGGGCTACATATATGAGGGCATGGATAGGGCCAAAGAGGCCATTAGATCAGTTTATGGTGGAGTTGAGGAGAAGTATCGTCCCATTTGGGATATCATTGATAGGAGATGGCAAAACCAACTTCATAGGCCCATCCATGCAGCCGCATGTTTCCTAAATCTGGCCTTCCAATTCCGCCGTGATTTCTGTGCAGATAGAGAAATTCTTAGTGGGCTCTACATGACAATAGAGCGGATGTTGCTTGTTGTTACTACATAGATGGTGTAGGCGATAGATGCCTTCACTAAGGCACAAGGAGACTTCTTTGCACGTCAAATGTGCAAAGATAATAGGACAACATTACTGCCAGGTAAAAATATATTTAAGGGCATAATTTTCATCTTTCTATATTATAATTTATTATTAAATGTTGAACTTGAACTTGAAACTTGAAATGAGATTGATTTTGTTTCTTTTTCTCATCTCAGATAGATGGTGGCATATGTTTGGTTCTGATACACCGATCCTGCAAAATATTGCCATTCGTATATTGAGCCAGCCATGTAGTTCATCTAGTTGTGAGCGCAATTGGAGTATGTTTGAGCACATACACACCAAGAACTGCAATAGATTGACAGTGGAGAGGATGAATGACTTGGTATATGTTCATTACAACCTTCGGCTCAGATACAAGAAACTTTATGATCACAACAAAACCCCGATCAGTCTAGAGGAGGTTAATCCACAGTCTGAGTGGATCACTGAGGCTATAGATGCAGTCTTTAGTGACGAGGACCTTGATTGGGTGGACCAGGCAGAGGGAGAGGCCGAGATTGTAGCCATGGCTAAGGAGGAGGCTAGAGCACGAGGAGACATAGCTGCTGTCGGTGAGAGTGGCATGGAGAGTCAGACACAGGCAGAGACTATGGCTGCAGCTGCAACATCATCCAGGACCCTTAGACGCCTTTGTAGGAAGGATGTTGGCTCCACTATGCCATAGGGCATAGAGTCATAGAATTATAGCTATTGTTTTACTTTTGATATTTCATATTTGTATGGAACATTTGATGTCATGGATTTCATATTCCATGAGTTTTGTATAGATTTGACTAATTTTATATATCTAAGTATGCTATTTCCTTCAGCAGCGCAACTACAATTTGTGTACTTTATACTTATGTGATCGTTTTATACTTGTGCATGTGATCAAATTTGCTTTTATTTGTGTTGTATTCAATAAAGGGTGCTTGAAACAAGTTTTAAATCCTTAAAAATCTCTAAATTTCTAGGGTTTTTTCAACTTTTTTTCATTTTGCCGAGTCTACGCCGAGTCCGAGTCCCGAGTCGCCAAGTTGCGCGCCGAGTCTCCCTCACCGAATCCGAGCCGAGTCCGAGTCTCGTTACTATGATCCTAATAACTAGTGGGAGTCTAGGAATGGAGACCCCAATGGGGTTGAGGGATAGCACCCTTCATGAAGGTTTTGGGGCAATTCCCCTAACAAGTTTGAGGGCTAGTGCTCCAAGTGGGGGTCTAGAGATATTGCCCCTAGCGGGGTTGAGGGGTAGCGCCCCTTGCAATTTTGGGGGGTAGTGCCCCTAATAATTCCCTTTCATGAAACAAAGCGGGGTTGAGGGGTAGAGCCCCTACCACCTGTTGACGTGGTTTTTGAGACCGCACCAACACAGAACAAAGTCGCCCAACGGACGCTCTATTCTCTCTTGATCAAAGTATTCCGCGCGCTAAGATTGCCAGAAAGTTCGTGCGTTCAACTCCAAGGTTCCTTTAATGCGAATAGGCTCAGTTTGGCTTGATGTGATATTGCTGGTATGTCAAGGGGACTTACGTAGTTGTTCAGACTTCTCGCAGTTAGCAGTTGATATGTAATTTGAAGGGGATTCTTACGTGTATGATTTGGCAATGTGTATCCTTTTCTAAAACTAACAAGAAGTATGCGGAAAGTGAAAGGGAAAGGGCCTAAGAAATTTGTACTCTATTCTAAATGCAAGGTATGTGGGGCTTCGTCTCAATAGACTTCAACCAGATTTCACCTAGCCTCCGTCGGACAGCCTCAGCAAAATCGGTGCAATCCTCAAAGGGGATAGCAAAAGATATTCAAGTTATAGTTTAACATACGTACACCATCAGAACAACGCATATAAGTATGTAAGCCATAACCGAAGTTAAACACAAGATGATGTCAAGTTGACCACGCAAGGCAGACTTATCATCAACAAGCCGCTAGTGGTATGGAATAAAATGAAGCTATCTCAATGAAATACCACACACCAAAGTAAGCTACTTGCATGAATTTAATCTACTTGGATACGAAAGGAAGAAGAAACCTTGCTAGCATTTCATGACAAGACGAATTTCACCATCAATGAAAAGATCTATTATCATAAAATGTATTACACAACAATCTCCTCAAAAGTTTTCAAAAGGGAAAACTTTCTCTCTTCTCCAAATTATGCAAAAATGCTCTACACTACTACACTATCTAGCTCTAAGGCTAATGCTCTCTCGAGGTCTACTCTGATTCTGAATCCTAATCTCTTACAAATGAGGGGGACTCCCCCTTTTATAGCTAGCCAAGTCCCAAAGGACGGCTAGGGTTACAATCAATAGAGTGGCCAGAATCGTGCCACCTCAGCCCTAACCCTAAAAACTGCCAGAATAGGGAGTGGTACATTAAATGAATCAAAGATTCCCACTCACTCCCAAAATAGCAAATGTAATAAATGCTCAGTCTTCTAGAAGATCCTCGTCCAGTAGTGTGTTCCCATTAGCCTTCTCTCTGACTGCCAACTCAACAAATCTGCTAAGTACGGCCTCAACCTCCTCAACTGAAATAGATGGAACACAATCTAACTGAAACTCTAACACTGTAACTGAGTGCTCGTGCCTCGTACAAGATTTTCTCCAAGCAGCCAATGAGTCCTGCGTGTTCTGGATCAAAGTGGAGAATGTAGCGGTATTTTCAAAGTCATCTTGTACGAAGGTCTTAACATCTGCGAAGAAGGGAGCCAGCAAACCCCTCAAATTATCAAAACTTATCTCCTCTGGATTCAGCCGCCTAGCAAATATGGCCTCGAAGGTGTTCTGAACTCCATCTATAATATTAGCCATGTGTGAATCTGGTAGCGAGATCACGTCTTTGCATCGAAAATGCATACTGTGATAGCCGAAGAATACCACCGGAGAAATCATGTCGGTCATTAAGATGACACCTCCATCAATCAGCAACTGCAGTGGCACATGCCTCAACGCCTCAAGACGCTGGATCACCTTACTCTGCTAGATAGAGGCATCGCCCCAAGCATGATCCACCGCGTCCATCCGTGTCAAAATAGAAGAGGCCTGCTGAAAAGCAAAGGATAGGTCCTCCATGAATTTCTCTGTCTCCGTACGAACCCCTGTGACCCATTTGTCTGCCTCTTGTGCCATCTTCCCCAACTCTACTAAGCCGCTGATCGACTCTCTAGGAATATCTGCTGGAGGCTCTATCACTGGTACATCCTGCCCTCGAGAACGAGACAACTGCTGAACATATCCAATTAATGCCTTGTGTTCTCGTTTCAACTTCTTGTATTTTCCTTCTTTCTTGAACAATCTATCCTTAAGGGCAAGGAAGGAGTTATCGCACTCCTCAACAATCTGTGCACCAGTAGGGCGTCCCAAGTCAAGAGTGGTGACCACATAGTTTTCCGGAGCTGGTTCATTCCGGTCACACTCGACTCGTGGGACAGCAACGTGAAGGGTACGAGAGCCATCCTCATCTGTGGAGATCTTCGAAAATTTTCTTGCCTTCTTCTTCGGCGGAGGAGCACTGATCCGGTTCAAAAACTCTTCCATCTCAACTGCTGGATCAATCTCCTCGCTCGGGCTTCTTCTCATTCTATCCTTTAGCCAATCGGGCACCTCATATAATATATCAAAGGGCCGCTGCTCCTGTGCCTCGACTTCTCTAACCTGTTCCACTTCTTCCTCATTCTGGCGAGGCTCATCGTCCTCAAGTGGCTGAGTGTCACCCGACACTATATCATCATCGTCGCCATCATTCATGGCCGCCTCTATCTCCTGCTGAAATTGAGGGTCAGTAATAGTCCCCTCATCATCCTGCTGATCCTGCTGATCAACCCTAACAGGTACATTGGCACTCTGTGTCTGACTCCCCTCAGGTAATTTGAATATCATCTGGCCACTAGGTGCACGATTCCACAACCCTACGATCAGCAAATAAAGACACCTCCTATATGCTTGGAAACGTGTCTCAAAGGTCTTTGCCTTAATTTCGTGGAGGTTCTGGCTGGGTATTTCTTTCTTCTGGACTGTGGTCTCTTGTGATCTGCATTTCTTCCTTCTGTTGGTAAGTCCAGTGATCTCCCATCAGGTTGTAGTCAGGTTGACCACCTTTCAATCGCTTTCCTTTCAGCCTATCGACCCATGCCCTGGTGAATGTCATAACTGGGATAGAAGAGTATCAAGATCGGCAACCTCGGGCTCTGACCAATCAATAGGCGGAAGTGGAGTGTCCCGAACGCTGCATAGTCTGGATGAACAACATCCATGTCCTCATTGACCTGGTCGGAACCGGAACTACCTCACACTCCCTGATCAGAGTAATCGGCAATCTAGAGAACATCCTCTTTCTCACTTCAATCTCATCAATTGCATCAGCCCAATAATCCTCAATGGTGGCCTTGTGTTTGAATTCCTCTGACAACACCCAGTTGATGTTATAGTGCGGGTCATAGTGTTGTCTACTAGTGTGATATGAGAAATGATAAAATTGAAGCTCACTTTCAGCTTCTCTACATGCCTGTATCGAAGGACAAACCTCATCCGAGTTGCCCATCACAACCGGAAACTCTATCCCTCCTTTCTTCTTTTTCTTCTGGATTTTGTCAAAAGCCAGCAACTGTCTAGCTATCTCTAGCATTATTATCTTATCGGTTGGGTACTTAGGCAGCCTATATGGATATGAAGAAAATCCTTGCAGCCTAATGTATGAAAATCTTGGAAATTGTATAAACCAGCACCCATACCTTTCAATTAGCTCCTGGGCATTTCTAGAGATTCTGCACTGTAACCTCTCCTGAAGCAGCCTCGTGATGTACATGGTGAATGAATCATTGACACGTTTGTAATGGGTTGTGCTCGACAGGTGCAACTGCGTACACGCCTCATGAATTTTGAATTGGTGAGAGCCACAACCGATGGGTTCCTTGTAAGAAATCCCCCTGTACCTCGTCATCCGTGCCAACATATAAATGAGATAGGAACTCATGTAAAATGTCTTTGTCCTCCGCAAACTCAGGAGCTGCTCATGTATGTTATCGCTGATCATCTCAGCCCAATTGACATAATCCTTTCCTTCTAACACCAGGTTGATGTAATAAAACATCCACGGCTCAAAAATATAAGACTGAGGGCAACCACCAACCCTGCTCAGCAACATGACGAGATCACAATATTCTTGTTTCAGGTCCTCTGCTATGATCTGCTTCGGCAGCTTCGTACGAGACGGCCTCGGAGTGCTCATCCAGTGAGTGTTAATAGTGTCCATGCATCGTTCAAAGGCAGAAGCATACATACGCTCCGCTCGCTCCCTGGACTTGTAGATCATGTTTCTATGCACCGGGATCCCAAAAGCTTCACCAATGGCTGCCGGAGTAAGATTAGCAAGTACTTGGCCATCTGGTGACGTGATCGACCGGTGTTCTTTCTCGTAACAGTTGGCGCACTCCATAATCAACTCTGAACACTGAATAGCTGGCGGAAAACCAGCAGCTGCATACACCCACTTCGGACGATGTTGTGCGAAGTGACCGAAGCCCGATGACTTCCAATCCCGAACAGCCTGTTCTTGAAGGTTTCCAGGTTGACAGAGCCCAGGGCCGTGTCTGTCAATTTGCCCAACTTTGAAATGAACTTTGATTCCGGCATGAACGTCTTGCTCAGCTTCTTGATCGTAGCCTGTCTGGAGGCACCATTGTCTTTTCCGGTTGTCCTCGCTTCAGCCATCTGCAACATAACAGACATTTCATCAGCAATCAGATTTAATAAAATAAGACATGATATAGGGGCTGCAGTTGAATTCTAGAAGCTGCAATATCCTTCGTGTTTGCAAACCTCAGCTCCTTCTCTTGAATAAATTCGAATTCCAACACTTAGAACAGATTTCTAAGTGAACCTTGATGACCAGCAATCAGCAATTTTAACTACTTCGTATCAGCAATCAACAACTTTAATTTCTATGTCTTTGTATCAGCAATCAGCAATCTTGCAAGTTAGCAAATTCGCACTTCAAAGTTCTCAATGTTTCAACTCAATACAAGGCGTCCTTTTCAAATGGCAATTTTGACCGAACTTAAATCAAATCAGACTTCAAGCTTCAACACTAGCAAGGTCGTACTTCCCAAGCCCTTAGCAATGGCGTACCTTTTAAGCTTCTATAATTCAAGCAAATCAGATTTCAGTGACAAAGACGTACCTTTTCAAGCAAGTTCAAGTTGCAGCAAACACCTCCTTAGTTAGCAATGGCGTACCTTCCTCAAGCCTTAAGACGTCTTCTCCAACAAGTTCAACCTCAGCAAAATTCAAACCTCTCCAAGCTCACTTTGCCTTAGCAAATTCGCCTTTTCCAGTTGTGAAAGTGAGTGAAAAGCTTCTCCATTTTATAGCTAGAATTCAAATTCTAGAAGACGTTATTTTTAGCCAGTGCCATTAAACTCCACTACTCCACTTCAAGAATTCGAATTTTTCCCTCTCTGGCTTTTCTGACACTTGTCTCCAGTCGTCGGGAATATTATTCTTCTAGAAACTTGACTTTGACTGGCGTTTTGAATTTCTCTTCGAAAAATTTAATTTAACTTCATCATATTTTACTCACCAGCTGGAGCTCCGTTACTTGAATTCAAATTTTAAACTTCATCATCTGCTCTGGAAATTTCATCCTCGAAGAATTTAATCACAATTATCTAGGCAATTCCCTTCGTCTTCATCGTTTGAAGAAAATTCACTTGAAAACTCATTTTATTCATTTTTGCCTTAGAAAATTTAAAATTCTCCTTTAGGAAAATTCATCATTCTAGCACTGATTAAATTCCTCACTGAAAAAGTGTTGGCGAAGCTTGAAAGATTTAGAAATTCATTCATCATCACGAACGTCCAGTACCCAGAAGCAAATTTTCTTCAGAACGCCTCGAATTCATGGGTACCCAACGAACGGGTTCATTTAATTTTTTAAATTTTGGACCTTAGGAAAATATCATTTTCATCATTTAAACTCGTTCTTCGCCCGTGGTCACTCTGCGTTGCTCCTAGAAAAAATTTATTTCATTTGCCAGTGGAGAGAAATTTCTATCAACTTCATTTGAAAAATTTCATAGTCCCGGCACGCCTTGTACATTTTATCTCACTCCACACTTGGAAAATATTTATTCAAAGTCCAACGCCTTAGAGAATTTTCAACACTTAGCAAATATTTTATTTTCTCCTGAGGCGCCTAGCATACTTCAAAACATTTCAACGCCTATGAGATTTTTTTTTTAAAATCACCTTATAACTCCCTAGGCGCACACTTTATTTTAACACCTTGAAATATTTTCCACGCCTTATAACTCCCTTGCTCTAGGCGCACACTTCACACTTAACACTTCCAACGCCTTAGGAAATATTTTCTAACACCTTATAACTCCCTTGCTCTAGGCGCACATCACACCTTAAGAGGAATTTAAAAATCACGCCCACCACCTTTCCTTCACCACCTTGGCGCATATCATACTTACCTTGGGCGCATTTTACACATGAAGAGGGATGACGCCTAGCCTTTTACCATCCTAGGTAACACTTTTCACCTTATTTACCCCTTGTATTTACCATTTACCCTTCAAACATGGGCGCATTTCCTTGTAGGAGGAGGACGAACTTGCTTATACCTTCAGGTGACTTTTCAACTTCCGTTTTTTTGTCCTGACTTGCATGATTTGGGCGCATTTTGATGAGAGAGAAGGATGGGCGCATTTTGCATGTAATGAAGGATAGAAACTTTGACTTTTGTTGACCCCTTGCAACCTTGGGCGCATTTCACCCCTGCTGGTGGATGAACTCTCCAACATCCTTGGGTGACTCTTCACCTTCCACGTTTTGTCTTGACATGGCCCAGTTTGGGCGCATTTTGGCCTTGGAGAAGGATGAAAATGTTTGACCTTGTTAACTTTCTTTCACTTTGGGCGCATTTTGCCTTGCTTGCAGGATGGGCGCATTTTGACCCCTGAGGCGGATTTCTCATACTTAGAAACTTTTTCAACCTTTTCCTCTTTCATCTTGGGCGCATTTGGACCCCTGAGCAGGATGAAATTTCGTTGACTTTCTGTTTGACTTCTTGTGCCTTGGGCGCATTTTGCCCTGTGTGAAGGATGAACTTGCATCTTGAAAAATTTCTACACCCCTAGCTGAGTTGGGCGCATTTTGCCTTGCCTGCTGGACGAGACTCCAGACTTAGACAAAATTTTATCATCCTCGCCAGCATCGTGCCCTGCTATTTATAGTAAGTTCTCCGTATTTGCGCCTCTGAAGCTCGGATCAACCTGAAATTTCAAACATAGTTTCTTCACAACTTTATCAATTTGTCGACACTGCCACTTTTAGTCACCCTGCTATTTATAGCCTGTTTTTGAAGGTGGCTTACTAAAAATAGTAAGCTCTTGATTCTGATAGCTCCCAAGCTCCGATCGACGTGAAATTTTGATGAGGCGCTCCTCACCACGTGACCTGTCGGCTGACACTGACGCATGCAACTGATTTACTATTTTTAGCACGTTTCCAATTCGACTTACTATAAATAGTAAGTGTTCCGTTTGACCTGAAATTTCACCAGCAGACAGCCTGAAGAACGCTGATCGCGATGGTTTACATCGGTTTTCGAAGATTTTGACTTTTGATGCCTATTTTTAGGCTCGAAGCTGGAAACCCTAATTTGCATTGCATGCGTATCAAGATCTCCGTTTGCTCTCGTTTGCGGCCTTCAGCTTCGTGAATACGGACTGGGGGTGGCGTGGGGACACACCGCTAAAATAGCAAGTTCCTTCGCAGTGAGAATCCTTGTTTGCATGTCACACCATCATGAAGCTCTCGAAAAACCATCAGGAATCACTTGGCGTACGAAAAGCTCGACATGCAAACCCTAAAATAGCCTCGGAAGGCTGAATCCGAAAGTGGTCATCTCGACTTGCATGTTATATCGCCGCGAAGGTCTCCGAAAACCTGAAGGAATATCCGACATGCAAAGAAAACTCGCATCTGGACCCGAAAATTTGCCCGGAAGGACTGCTAAAAATAGTAAGTTGTCCAATTTTGCTCAAATTTGGCATGCAAGCAGTCTGATGTACTCTGAATGCTGTGTGATGATCGGAATCTCGAAAATGCTGACAAATTGCCTGGAATTGCAGACTTACTAAAAATAGTAAGTATCTCGGAATTCAATGAAAACTGGCTGGAAGCCTGCTGGATGTCTACCGACAACATTGCTAAGTTCAATTTTCAATTTACTGGCCCTACTTGACCTTGACTTGACCAAAAAATGATAAAACCCTAATTTTAGAATTGGCCAATATCTTCACATTTAAGCTCAATGACGACACAACCCCCCGGAAAGACAGACACCAGAAAAGAGACAGAGCGAGAGAGCGAGGAAAAACCCAAGCCAAAAGACCGGAACGGAGCAAAAATAAGGGGGTCCCCATCTGAATGGGGCGATGTGTGAAAAGGTCACAACACCACCAAGCTCAAATTAAGGCCTTTGAAACCACAAAAAAAATCATGATGCATGCCATTTTCACAATTTTATCACTTAGGAATGCAATTAGGTATGAAGGAACTTTTTTTTGATAAAAATGCTTTTAAAATTTTCTTTTTTCTATTTATCATTATATTAATATAAAAATTAATTAATTAAGAATCATTGAATAATGTTCCAAAGTAAAATAAAATAATTTTAATTAAAAAATATATAATTAATATTAATTAAAAATTATAATGTATCTTAATTTATAGATATTAATAAATATTTTAAATTTAGTATATTTTTAATACAATATAAATATAATTTTTTATATAAATATAAAATAAATATCTATGAAAAAAAATTATTTCAAAGAGTTTTAATTTAGTTCCTGAAAAAAAAAGTGTCTTCGTTGAGAAACCCTACTTCGAATTTTGGTAGACAAATACTACTTTTCCATGAAATCCTACTTCATTTTTTTTATGCAAATAAATCCTACTTTGTCATGGAAAAAAATGAAACTGAAATTCATAAAGAAGGCATTGAAATCTGTAAAAAATGTTAAACTCATTGTCGTGCAGTAAAGAACCTTCAAATCACACTTAATCAAGTTAAAATTGGTCAAAAATGCACATTTATTTGATGCATCATAAGATGGAATATGACCCCCTTGGAATTTGTGTCAACCCTGAAACACTTGCAAAAGGATCCCAAAAGAGACACCTTGCACCAAGGAATGGAATGAAATTGGCTTCAAACCCAACTCTTTGGCACAATTTGCTCTTGGACACTTGAGTGGTATGGCTTGCAAGGGAAAATAGTACGGCCAGCTACCAAAACTCTCAAAAATGAACACACTTAACAATAAGCAATTGAAAGGAAATCTTCAACAAGCATTTGCAATATTAGAACATGTCAAAAATGTCCATTACAAGAAAACCAAACAAGAAACTTCACAATCAGCTCCAATGGTGATGGTCTAGCTAGGGAATATCTTGCAATTCCGAAACTAGAAAAACCTTGAGGGGTTTTGTCCTCAAAGATTCAAAGAACCAAAGCCATTTCAGTAGCAATTTGTTATCAATTCTTCAGCATATGCATCAATGAGCCCCAATGCCTCCTTTTATAGATTTTTGAGAGGAAAAACTCTAATTTAAATAATAAATTAATTCACTTTTCCCTAAAAATTCCTTTTAAATTAAAATAAAACCTTTTTTTCATGTGCAACACCCTTATTTCTCCTAGGCGTCCAACTTGGAGACCAATTTACCTTTTCGAAAAGTCATTAAATTAAAATATTGGACTATATTAAATATTTGGATATTGACATTAAATGCCTCCACCGACATAGTTAAAAATGGAAATGCTAGCAACTGACCTTGTCGGTGCCTGAAACTAACTTACTAAAAATAGTAAGTATAGAAGAAATCATCCAAAACCACCCCAAAAAGTGGCGTTTCGCACATCATAACCTCCAAAGCTCAAATAATTGCCTAATACTCAAAACCTGCTAGATCCAACTCACTCCAAGGATTCCCTAACCCTAACTCATTAGCCTATGGGAATTTGCTGAATAGGCTAACTGTCCACCATATTGAACTGATTAGGAAGTCGACATTACATTAAAGACACCATTCAGATTTAAAAACCCCTCCTTGTAGCTGGTCGTACCATTCCTAGGCAGGTCATACCTTCCTAAAGGGGCATGCGAGTTTGGGAGCCCAAGCACCTAGGTTTTGGGCTACTTTTTGGAGGAGTTTTGGGCACCTAGGGGTAAGGAAGACTCAGAAGCAAACTCAGGAGTGAACATCAGAACTTTGAAGGAGTTAACAAGCTTTCATTGCATCTCAAGGTTGCTGGTCCAAGTTCAGTTTTCCAGATTTTTGCAACAACAGTTAATGGGTATGTGTTGTACCCAAACCAAATTTTTTGCTTCATCAAGGCATTTTGCATAAAATAGTCTAAACTTTGTTAAATGATGTAAAATACAGTTTTGGGTAATATCAAGCATGGAGTTTTTGTCAATATTTTGTCAGTCAAAGTCAATTTTATTGATCATAACCTGAACCAGAGACTCAGAATGGAGCATTTCACGATGGAGGAGCGTCTCACGACAGCATTTCACATTGCACATGGTCATTTCAGTGATCGAGATGATGATTTCAATGGTTAAATTATGAAGATTTCTCAGAGAAAAGCAAAAAAGCGCACCTGTAGCCCAGGGGCGCCCTTCTTTTTGAAGGTCAAGATTTTGTTGAAAGTACTCATAAATATAGTCAATCTCTTCAAAATTGGTCTGGTTATCCGATGAGCTATCTAGCGAAGCTTTCCGAGACCCGTAACTCTGGCAACTGGCGACAGAAGTTGAAATTTCCAAAATTTCACATTGTGGAAATTTGTCCTTTTTCAGCAAAAGCGTGCCTGTAGCTTGAGGGCGCCCTTCTTAAAGGGGGGGTGGATCTTGGTACTTCTGGTGGCTGATGCAGTCAATCTCTTCATGACTAGTTTGCTTATCCGACGAGCTATCAAACGCAGTCATCCGAGTCCCAGAGCTCCGACAGTCAACGTCTGAAGATGAGCTTATAATGGAGATTTCACATCTTTGAGCTTCTTCGTTGTGTTTCTAGTGCAACTATACCTCAGGGGCGCTTGTCAAAATGACCCTTAAGATGGTCCAGTTTGTTGACGAGGTCTTCCTAACATCAGTACTACTCTAGTCCAGCTTCGTGTTGCACCAAGTTGCCTATTAATCCGACGTTCCAGGTGATTGTGGCAGAGGTTCTACCAAGCACGTAATTTCACGGGCGGTCTGGCATAAAATTTTTATTGTATTTCTACAATCCAGAGGCGCCTAGCCTTTAGGCCTGTCAGATGAGGTCGTTCACGTTCGAAGTCTTCACGAGACTTGAGCGTAATTACTTTATCTATTCAACAAGCCCAGCCATCAGCTTCTGGGATTTGGCAGACGCTCGTACGTGCGAGGTCTTTGGCGAAATACTGAAAAGTGAAGACATCCAGAAAATGGCTAAGTATGGAGCGTATATTTTAAATAAAATACACACTTACATTTTTGAGGTCTTACAAGCAGTTTTCTTGCTTCGTCACCTCTAGTGATGTCTCTTGTAAGTCCTTCCAGCTACGCGTTGAGACAGATAATGCTCGAATCGGGTTATCCCAGCTCCAGATATCAGAGGTCAAAATAGGGCATTTGGTTGAGAGTTCAACTTTCGTCAAAACGGTGTCAGTGCAACTGTAGGCCAGGGGCGCTTTTACTTTTGAGGCCCTTAATGCACTTTTCAGATGCCTTGCGTACAGTCGTTGGATGCAGAATGTCTCCAGGCATGTAGTGAGCTTGGTTTCCTGTCAGCAGGGTTCACCGTTCGTCGTCAGCAGCCGTTTGAAGTGTCAGATGATAGTTTGAAGAAATGGTTTAAGTCTAGTACCTGTAAATGAATTTAATCAAGGGCGCCTAATTTTTTGAGGTGTTAAATGATGGATTTTGCAGTAATGACTCCCAGCAGATATTTCTTCTTTACTCAGCAAGCTTCACAATGAATATCTCAGTTTAGTCTCAGCATCATCTGGTCACCTGGAAATCAGTGTCGAAGATGGCCAGTCGTGACTTTGCCGTCAGCTATAAAATAGGAAGTTAATAAAAAGTGCATTATCTTGAGCAAATGGACGCCTATGAGCTCAAAAGATGACTTTTCGGAATTGGTGAAGTCTAACGGTGAATCCTAAAGCTTCGTTTGAATTGTCAACTGAAGTTAGATAATTTTTAATATTTATTTTGCATTAAATGGCAAAATTCTATAATTGGCGCCCTTGCAAATTGAATAATGAATATTTTATTATTCAAACTTCGAGTCAGTGGCAGTGAAACTGAAAAGGGACCAATTGGAAGGCTTCTATTTCAATTAGGGTTTTAAATCTTGCAGTTCATAAGTTGGTGCGAATTTCTTCTTATTTAAACATGGCGCCTTCATTTGTTATTCACCAAGCGTCAAGAGAAATTCGTATTTTTCAAGAGAAATTCATAATTCTTAAGAGAAATTCATATCTTCAAAGCAAAATCCGTATTTCTTCAAGGCAAAAGGCAAATTCGAATTTTTTCAAGAACAAAGGCGTATTTTCAAGGCAAGTTCATATTTCTTCAAGAACAAAGGCGCAACTTCAAGACAAATTCGTAATTTTCAAGCAAAGGCTAATTCTAGCAAAGCAAAGGCGAATTCCTCATCTATTTCCAAAGGCGATTTCATAAACAAATCTTTTTGCAGGTTAAAAGTTCACAATTGTCAGCAATTTGAAGAATTCAAGGGCGATTTTCATTGAAGAAGAGCATACAAAAAAAAACGTATTTTTCCTCCTTGATTCTCAAATTTCTCTCAGATTGCAATTCGCATGTTCCTGAAATTGGAAAATTCAACGAGTTCAAACATCTGGATCATTTCTATATAATTTCCTCGAGTTAAAATTGTGCGCTTGATTTTTCACGAATTTTTAACTTCAGAACATTCGTTCTTGAGTTTCTAATTTTCTCAACTGAAAAGTCTTTGCATGATCAAGTAGAAGTCATATTTTCGCATATTTGACGTTTTGGGTTGTCTTAGAATCTTTTTCTGGACAAAACCCATATCTCAGATTTTTCGCTGAAAGTAACTCTTCGAAAGGCTATTTTTAACTCTCGCAGGCTATTTTTAGCTTTCCAGAAATCTTGTCAGAATATAGTCGAGTTCACAGTCAACAGGCGAGTTTTTCAGAATGCAATACACTCAGCTCGAATACAAGACCAAAACAGTCCTTACTCATGACTTCCTCAGAATGGTTGAGACAGATCTTCACAAAGTGTTGCCAGAAGCAGTTCTAGATCCGGTTAAGATTAGAGCTTCGATTATTCAAAATATTGAGTAGTCTAGCTTATTAGAGGCCGCTTTCATACCTATCTCTGTTCATTGTGTTGAATTCGTGATGGCTTGTATTAAGCATTACAATTCTACTACTCGTGAGATAGTGTCAGTTGCTGGACGAGTTATTTGTAGTCTTGTTGACGTGGTTTTCCCGATCGCACCAACACAGAATAAAGTTTCCCAATGGATACCCTATCCTCTCTTGAACAAAGTTTCCTGCATGCTAAGATTGTGAGATAGATCATACATTTAACTCCAAGGTTCCTTAAGTGCGAATAGTCTCAGTTGGCTTGATGTGATTTTTGCTGGTATTTCAAGGGGACTTACACAATTGTTCGACAGTTGACAGCAGATAGTAGGCTAAGGGCTTTCATGTAATTTGAATGATTTGGCAAGTGAGCACAAGTTTCCTAATTCTAACCAGAAATGAACTGAATTTAAAAGAGTGTAGGGCCTAAGAAGTTTATGTTCTATCTAACGACGGGACGTGGGATCAATCTTCGACAGACTTCGACCAGACTCTGCTCCGCCTCACGTTGGACAACTTACACAAAGTCGGTGCAATCTTCAAGGGAGTGACAAGAGGTTTTCAAATTATAATTCAACATGCAAGTACCATCAGAACGATGCATACAAACACACGAACCACAATCGAAGTCAAGTTTGTAATATTTTCCAGTTGACCACACAAGGCAAACTTGCCGTCAGCAAGCTGCTAGTGGTATGGATTAAAAGAAGTTGCCTTGATTAACTCCACAAGTCCACAACTAACATCTACTGGCATGAAAATGAAAACTACTCTGCTTTAAGTTACTTGAAGTCGAAGGGATGAAGAAACCTTGCTAGCTACTTATAACAAAGACGAATTCACCATTCAATGAAATATCTTTTATTACAATAGTTTTTCGCAACAATCTCTTACAAAGTTTTCAAAGGAAAACTTTCCTTCTCCTTCAAACTATGCTATGCTAAGATATTACAACTAAAGCGTCTCTGCTCTACTCTCTACTCTGATCTCTAAGCTTCTGCTTCTACTCAAGTACAAATGAGGGGGACTCCCCCTTTTATAGCCAGCCAAGTCCAACGGACGGCTCAGATTACAATTGGCTGGATGGCCCAGATTGTGCCACCTTAGCCCTAAACAAGATTCGCCCTAAAAACTGCCACCAAGAGGAGTGGGGTAATAAATGAGCCATTAATGTCCATCATCCTTCTAGAAGATTCCAACTTTGAAACGCGTTCAAATTGCTCTTGATCTTCTTTTTGACATTGTTCTTCAACTTTGCTCAAGCTTCCATCCTTTTCTCTATCTTGAGTTTTGAAAATTTTTCTTCATTGTCACTAAGTCGGGCACATACTAAGTCTCAACACTTAGCCACTTTTTGGCAACTTTTCTTCCTTCGAGGTTGAAATGTCATCTTGGATTACTTTCTTCATCACTCTAAGTCATCACCGCTTGGTCTCGACGTTCCTCTTGCAAAACAAGCAAGAAGAGGAGTATTAGAACACTTCATAATATAAACTCACCTTACTTACCCGACTTTTCACGTTCTAACTTCCAATTGTTCATTGTCTTCACCAGCCAGCTTTGCGTTCAAATTCTTCATGCCTTAGCCAAATTTCAACTTCCCATCTTGTATTCTGCCTGGCGCACTTCACTCTGATATTTCATTCAACTCTGGCTCGAGCAAAATGTTTCATCAGGAACTCGATCAAAAATCATCTAGGTGATCATTTTCAAATTCATTCGCCAAGGCATTTTATCTTGAAAACACATTTTCTTCACTTTGCCTTAGAAATTTTTTTCAAACTTTTACTTAGGAAATTCATTATTCAAGTGCCCATCAAAAATCTCCATTTTGAAGGCTTCGGCGAACTGCAGAAGACACTAAAATCCGCTCCTCATTGACAATCTTCAATACCCAAAAGAAAATTTTCTTTAGAATGTGTCGAATTCATGGGTATACAACGAACGGGTTCATTTAATTTTCTTGAATTTTGAACCTTAGAAAAATAATTTCTCATCAAATTTATTTCATTTCTTCACCCTTGAGCGTATTTCCTTGCTCTGACTTGAAAATATTCATCAACCCTGTGAAGCCAACACTCACTGACTTTTACACTGGCAACTTGATTCGTGCTTTAGGAAACTTTATCCCTTCAAGTCTAGGCGCAAATAGAGGGTCACACTTCAAGTTTCACATACTTAGAATATTTTATCTCTCCACAAATCAAAGGCGTAGTCAAGGGGTTGAGGTTCAAATTTTCCATACTTAGCATATTTCTTAGCTCAACGCCTTGGAATCTTTCACTTTGCATGCATCACGCCTTGGAATCTCCACTTGCCATCTAATACCTTGAGGGTGCATATGGCTAGGCAAGCTTCTAGTTTTCATAACTTAGAAAATTTCAAGGACTTCCCCCCCTTTGTTGGGCACATTTTAAAGGGTGCACTTCAAATTTAAAACCCTTAGAAAAAATTTCAAATTCTTCTTCTCTTTCCAGGCGCATATGGAGGGGTCTTCTCCCAATTTTGCAACACTTTAGAACACTTTTAGCTAGCATACTACCTTGGCAAGGTGGGGCGCATTTCACCCCTATAAGCTTTCACTTTCAACCACTTAGAAAATTTTCCATCTTTTCCTTGAAGCTGGGGCGCAAATGAGAGGGGCTACTTTTAATTTGCAACACTTTAGAAATTTTACCTGACTTCCATTTGGCAAGGGCGCATTTCTACCATGGAGGTTCCACTTTTCATAACTTAGAATATTTTTCTTGCACCTTCACAAGCTAGGCGCATTTCACCCTATAAGCTTTCACTTTTCATGCCTTAGAATATTTTAGGCTCACCTTGTCTTCCATGGGCGCAAATGACCCCTTCTTGTTTCAATTTGTAGCTCTTAGAATAATTTCCAAGTGACTCCTTAAAAGTAAGGCACATTCACCAGGGTCTACTCCAAATTTGCACTACTTAAATTTTTAATCACCCTCTTCTCAAATCAAGGGCGTATTTGGAGACTTCTACTTCAACTTTCAAGACTTGGAAAATTCTTTTAGTCTCTTCAACATGCAAGGGTGCATTTTGGAGGTGCTACTTCCATTTTATGACACCTAGAAAATTTTCAAGATCTCTCTTTTACCCTGGGCGCAAATAAGACCCTCTACTTCAAGTTTTTGTACTTCGAAAGATTTCTTCATGGCCTCCTCCAAGTCAAGGGCGCATTTTACCCATGGAGCATCAAATTTTCATGACTTAGAATTTTTTCAAGCCTCTCATCTAGCTGGGCGCATATGGAGTCCTGAGCTTCAAATTTCCAGTGCTTAGAGAATTTCCACTAACCTTCAGCTTTTAAAGGCGTTCTTCACTGGCTGGACTTGAAAATTTATCAATTTCAGTGAATTTTATGTTCTTTGCCTGATTTAGGGTGACTTGATCATGCTAACCCTAATTTGCTATTTTTAGAAAATTTGTCCATTTTTGCACTTCAAGCTAATTTCAAGCTCCCAAAAAGGCTGGATTTTGCTTTCTTTTGGACCTCGGGATGTGTTTATGCTACCAATGCCTGATATCTGTCTGTACCTACTATTTTTAGCAACTTACTAAAAATAGCAATTGCTCGGAATGCCTTCAAATTTCACATGCTGAATGCCAGAAATGTGGTGATCGTGACTGGACGCTGCTTCTGCCTGGCTGTCACGTTGTGCCCTTGATTTTAGGAAACCCTAATTCTTCTACACAGGCCTGCTAAAAATAGTAAGTGTCCGATTTTCCATCCTCTGCAACTCCGTTTGATCTAAAATTCGCGCCATGGGGTCTTCATCACTTGCTTGACCTGTACCTGCTGACGCCTTGCGTTGACCTGCTATTTATAGCATGTTTCTGGAGGTGGTTTACTATTTATAGTAACTGCTTGCTTCTGAAACTTCGACAACTCCGTTTGACTTGAAATTCGAATGACGCGCTCCTCACCACGTGACCTGCCTGTTGACATCGGCGCCTGCTACTGACTTTCTATTTTTAGCCTGTTTCTAAAATGACTTACTATAAATAGTAAGTGCTCCGTTTGTCTTCAAATTTTACCAGCAGATAGCTTGAGAGATGCTGATCGCGGTGGTATACATCGGTTTTTGAAAATTCTGACTTTTTATGCCTCTTTTTGGGTCCCGAAGCTGGAAACCCTAATTGGTCTTGCATGCGTATCAAATGACCTCCGTTTGTCCTCGTTTCTGTTGCATTGCGATCAGCTCGTGATTCTGAAGTGCTAGGAAGTGGTCGCCGGAATGTATCTGCTAAAAATAGTAAGTTGCTGAAGGAGTGATTATCTCTGTTTGCATGTCATATCACTGCGAAGCTCTCGAAAAACACAAAGAATATGCAGACATGCAAAGAAAATCCTGACATGCAAACCCTAAAAATAGCCTCGGAAGACTGAATTCTGAAAGTTGTTATCTTGCTTTGCATGTTACACCGTTGCGAAGGTCTCTGAAAACCCAGAAGGAATCCTCAGACATGCGTTGAAAAATTCATCTAAGCACTGAAATTGGCCCTGGAAGTTGGACTGCTAAAAATAGCAAGTTGTCTATTTCAACTCAAATTTTGCATGCGAGCAACTTGATGTGTTCTGAAGGTAGTGTGACTGTTAAAAATTCGAGAAATGCTGGGAGAACACCCCAAATCGCACACTTACTAAAAATAGTAAGTTGCCAGAATCCGATGAAACTTCAGTAGAAACTTGCTGAAAGCACACTGACATCAATGTTAGTCTCAATTTTCAATTTATTCACTTCATTTGACTTCAAGTTGGCAAGGAAGTTCAAAACCCTAATTTTTAGACTTGGCCAAATATTACGTTTAAGCTCAACGGCGGGCACATCCCCCGAAAGCAAATAGCAGAAAAGAGATAGAAAGAGAGAGAGACAAAACCAAAGCCAAAAGACCAGAATGGAGCAAAAATTAGGGGTCCCCATCTTGAATGGGGCGATGTGTGAAAAGGTCACAACAAGTCTCAAGCCTTTGGATATTGAAAGAAGTTTTGGCATTCCTCAACACCCGAACAGTCTAGTTATTTCCATGGAGTAGTGTGAGCAGGCATTTGACGCTGATGTGGACAAGTGTCAGAAAAAGATGGCAGAAAGATGGTTAAAACAAGCAAAGAACAGATTGCCAAACAATGTGGGTCGTGGTGAATACAAGGATGAGTACGCAATTCTAATTACACTCTTGAATCGTGTCTCAGGTCAAGCACATGCGAATGTTTTCTAGCCTTGGATGTATTACATTATTGGTCGCATCATTTCTGGGCAGGAGCATTATGACTGGGCATCCTTCATTAGCGATATTCTCCACAGGTAGATCACCGGTTTCCTAGTTGCCCATGAGTTTCACATGTGTTCGTATCTCGTGTACTTGATCGCTTATTAGGGTCAGTTTCGAGGATTAAACATCGTGAGCATTCTCAGTGTTCAGAAAGTCTATCAGTATTATGATCAGCTTGAGTTCACCAGGGCTGAACGTCATTTCAAGCGTGTTCATGAGGCTTTTCTGACTTATACAGTGAGAAATTTGGACCGGGAGTTGCACGTTCGTATCTCGGCAGTTGCTAGGGCAGCAATGGATGGGTGGGCAGATTGGTTTATTCAGTTCCCGACATACACCTACATCGGAGTATACGGATTTATAGGAAATCTAGCTATGCTTCCACGTTATCCTTCAGATAAAACAATCTTTCAGGAGTTCCTGAGACAGATGCATTATGTTCATCGTCTATTACACCGTAGGCACATACCATCTATCAATTTTCCTTTTTAGTTTGGAATGTATTGGTGCAAGACAGCAATTGATGCCAAAGTTGCAGGGCAAGAGCTCGAGAAATATCATCTTAAGTATCTTGTTGAAGCACGTGCCTATGATCTTTCAGGTCATTATATAACTCGCCTTGCTGGAAGCACATATCATGAACCTTCTATGGAAGATTACTGGGAAAATTGCGCAGATGACTTCGAGGTTTGCAGACGTAGTTACGGCCGCTTCTCTCTCTCACAGATTTCTGTTTTCTTGTCAGAAGATGTGGGAGGTTTATCAGATGATGAGGGAGAAGTTCTTCCTCAATTTTTTAGAGAATAGGTTGATACACAACCGTTGCCAGCAGTTGATTGGTACGTCAAGGAATACGCAACGGTCAAGGAGAGGTCAAGTAGAGTTATTCAGAACAGTATACTTTACCTCGATAGCAAGAAGACAAGGACGGTAAGTGTGCCTAGAGCAGAGCCGCCAGTGGTGAATTCTTCACTACCTTCCTCGTCAAAACCTAAACAAAAGAAGAGGAGTAATCCTCCTAAGAAAAGTCAACGCCAAACAATTCAGAGGGCAAGGCGCTTGCCACTGTTACACATATGGAGCTTGATAGACAGCCAGTTCAGAGGCCAGTTCAGAGTCTGCCAGTGCCTGAGGTTCGGCCTCAAGTTCCTACACCAGTCCCAGAGCAGTCACCAGCCCCAATTCTCATTGAATTGGATTTAGACTCTCCACCTCGCAGTGGGTCCTCTACACATTCACTCTCATCAGTACCTCCTATTGCTAGTATAGACCCTTCTAGTAGCATTAGCCGAGACCAATCTTGGATCGAAGCTCAGCTAGGAAGGAAGAGGAGGCAGCCATCCTATTTTCTTAATCATTCAGATTTTGATCAGGTTTATCAGGATGCACTAGACAAGAGGGTCAAGAACATGGTCCACGTGGAGAGGAATACTAACATGGAGATTGTCGTTGAGACTGCTATACCTCCACAGGGGAAGAACTTGGCTGAGTTGGAATCTCAGGATTTTGAGGTTATCATAGTCAACCTTGGTCGTAGCACACGCCAGACCCAGGTTGATCTCCTACAGGTTGCTACGGACAGTGCCAGGGATAGAATACTGAAGGACAGAGAGGATAAGGCAGCCCTCAAGGCTGAAATTAGACAGCTTCATCAATATATTTCTAGCCTTGTACATAGACCAGATGTCATCACCACACTCCCGCCGATGCTTGAGCCTCCAGTAGAGCAAAGTCAACTTAATCACTTAGTTGCATATGGCAAGCGTTTGGATGAATGGGAGGAGGAGTTCGTTGCTAGAGGCCATGCTATGCTCACAGAGTTATATCAGTTGCAGTACAATGCAAGAGAGCTCCGTATTCGTCTCTAGGATGAGGAGCGAGATATGGCGATTAATAAACCCCGGGATGAGATTATGATTGCTCACCTGAGTATGGCATATGATGCAGTCACAGATGCAGAGGATAGGGAAGCTATCTACTCTTGGAAAACACAATTGGTTTTCAAGGCAAAGATAGAGGAGACTTTGGCGTCAGAGTTGGCTGAGAGTAGAGAGCGCATTACTAGTGCACTCCGGTCTGTGAGAACTTTAGTTTCTCGCTTACCGTGTCGATATCAGATTGAGGGTGGTGCCTACGTTGAGCTTACCGATGTTCAGTCAGAGCTTTAGGTACTCATTCATACCATTTTCAGTGGGGAGACTATTGGCTGTAAGATTAATCAGCTTACAGTCATGTTAGCATTGTTCGATGAGGAAACAAGGAGTAGAGGTGAGCTTCAGTCTCAGATCACAGCTGGTGAGGATATGCTGCACCGACATAGCATTCTTCGACAGAGTCTCATAGCTCCAGATAGTGATGCAGTTAACAATCTCGTTGAGGGATTGATTGCTCAAGATCACGGACAGTAAACTTCAGTTCCCGCCTCTCAGGATAGACATTACACACAGGAGTTAAACTTGGCGTTACCTTCTCAAGTTAACTCGCTGTCTCATCTCATGCATATCTATTCTGAGATTAGCTTTACACACTTGGAGTTTCTTTTAGGGTTTTTCGTTAACTGATGGTAGTGTTCTAGTTAACATGCTTTCAATAAGGACGTGCATGCTTGCACAATTGTCCATTTTTAGATTAGATGTTTTGGTTAACTAATGGTAGTTTTCCAGTTGACTATATAGTTTGCTTTATTAGGGCTTAGCAATAAATCTTGCATGCATTGCAAGACTGTAGTTGACTCAAGGTGATTTTAGGGTTCCCTACACCTTTCGATGTCTATAAATAAGAGCTTTTGCTCATTTGTACATAACTTTTGCACGAGAGAGAAATATGTGCTGTGCCTACCTTGCCCTCAATATTACTCTTTTTGTATCTGTTCATGCATTTTTGCTGTTATAATGAATTGTTATGCCACATAGGGTTTTGTGCAATTATAATGGTGAATTCTTTCCTTAGTTAAATCAAATCTGTTTTGTGTTCAATAAACTTGATCAGATTGAGATGATAGTTGTGCCACCTTGCCTTCAAGTAGAGAATTTGCACTTGGTTATCGTGTGTTGTTGTGAACAATAAACTTATTCGGATTGAGCTGATAGTCGTGCCACCTTGCCTTCAAGTAGAGAATCCGTATTCAGTTTATCGTGTGATGTTGTTACCAATAAACTTGTTTAGATTGAGCTGATAGATGTGCCACCTTGCCTTCAAGTTGAGAATCTATACTCGTTTATCGTCTGATAGTCAAACCTTGCTCCATTTCCTCATGCTCTGTTTTCTTGAGGGAATTGGATAGATTTTAAGTAATTGGCATAGTTGTAGTTAGTAGTCTGCGAAACTAGAAAATACTCAGCTGCAACGTATATAGTTTTCGAGAAAGCCTTGTACCTCTACAGCTGAAACAAAAAGACAGGATTTAGTTTAGTTTACTTTCCTTTTCAAAGCACTTTTGTCAAACACAACGAGGGAGCTTCCCCTCCTAATTTGAAGAGCACTCATTGCGTAGTGTGCATAGCTGTCCATACCAACTCTTACTCCAGAGGTGCTAGTTGTTACGCCAACAGTATGTGATAAATGCCACATAATAAGTGAGTTGTAATGAATTATGTGTTGTTAAAAACCTACTATATTGAATGTACTCCGACTGTAATAAATGTGGAAAGAATTTCAGTTTGTGTTTACTTCCAAAATAGTTGATTTACAGCTCTTGTATTGCAAACTTTTCTATTGGATGTTATTGTTGTTATCTATTTGTATTGCAACCCTGAAAATGCAAAAAACATATCAAAAAATAAACATTAAAATAAACAAAAAAAGTTATAGGGTGCATATTACATCTTGACCTTGAAAAGAGATTCAACATAAAATAAAAAGATTTTCATGCATATTATCTTTTAAAACAGTAAATTTTGTAGGCCATAAACAATAAAAAACAGCAGCTTTGCAATTTTGAACAAGTTAAAATGACATGGTTTGAACATGTTAAAATTTATAAGTTTGTAAGGTTTGGAGGTTTGAAAAACTAAAAGTTGAGGTACTTAATTTTGCAACAGCATCTTTGAAGCTTTGGAAACAAAAAAATAAGGCATTTGCAGCTATGGCCACATATTTGACATTTCAAAGAAAAAACAAAATCAAACAAAAAATTAAAGAGCAAGAACATTTTATGATGTTACATAATTTTTCCCTCCTTTTCCTCTTTTTCTTCTTCCTTCCTCCTTTCTCCTTCATCCTTATTCATTTTTCTCCGCCTCCCTTCAGTTATTAATTTCTTGAATACTCTTCTTGATTAAAAAAACAAAATTATGAAAATGCAAATGAAAACAAGAAATGGTAGTGGGCTTGGAAAAAAAACAATTATTTTATGTTTGGAGGCCTTGTGGCCTCTCCTACGATGACACACGGAATTTTTTCTTACTATGTGATATTTTTTGTAGATTTTAAGTGGGCCTCACAAGGGATGTCAGGCTGTCACTAAGATATTGCGGATGACTTGATGTCTCCTTAGGGTGGTTCCCTTTGTGTGGAATACCACAAGATATGTCCCCCACATTGATGGGATATCCCTAGCTTTGAAAAAATGTGGATGGGGTGAAGACATTTTGTCCTCATCCTCCTATCTCCAAGATGTTTCCTGTCACCCAAACCCCTTGAAAACCTTGGGGATGCATTCCTACAGAACATTGGCATTGATTTATTTTAGAAGGAAATTAAATACAACTTTACTTGTTGTATCCAATAAAGGTGATTTACCAACCAAGAATATTAAACATGGAACATGGGAATATTTACTAATTGAAGGAATAGAACAATAGCATACATGTGAATTACATAGGATATAAATATACTGTACAAGAGACAACTAGCATAGAGAGGTTTCCTAAAAGGAGAATCTTAATAATTAATTAGGCTTACGACATGTCCACCCATGTTGAAAAGGGTTCCTCGATCAAGAATATGTAGAAGATTGGCAAGAAGACCTATATGGTTTTCTGTCATGTGCAAAAGCATCCATGCCTAGAAAATGTCATTTTTATCAAGCATGATCCTTATTTATTTTAGACAGATTTTCATATCCAATGAAATCATAATTTACAATAAAAAGAAGATCAATTATCTACCTAGGAAGGATTCATCCACAAGAACATGATTTGATTGTTGATGTTGGGCCATTGCCATGCCAATAGCATCTTCAACCTACAATTTTGATAAAAACATATATCACATATATAGGTTTTTGAGGATCTTCAACAATTGGATGAATTGGATTCTTAATCTATGCATAAAATTTTGACAAAAAATATCATGGTGATGAATTCTAATATGCATATGCATATCTCTATTTATAAAATATGAAAAATGCCATAAAAAGGACAGCATACATTCAATTACCATGCTAAAGAATAAATGAATAAACATATCAATAGCATACACCTCAAAATAAATTCTTTGACAAAAGTCTTTCATAGCAAAATAAATCCTAGCATTGCCAAAATCATAAGAAAATACTTGTCATTTCAAATATGCAACAACATAAGGCACCTTTGTAGGAAATTTTTATGGGAACAAAAGTTTGCTACAAAAATCAAGTGTCTAGAAACTTCAATAATTTAGAATCAAAAGCAGGAGATATAATGCATAAAAACTTTCTTGCTGCAAAATAGATTTACCAATTATTGAGTGGTACTTAGTGTGGAAATTCCAATACATAATTTATAAAAGCGGTTTCTATAATTCTTCAACGTAAATTGATTGCATAAGTTGCTGTTGCACGTGCAGAAATATTGGAAGACAGTCTCTATATGTAGTCTAGAGTTTATAGGAGTAAGGAACAATGGAAAGAAACATGTATCCACAAGAAAAAAGCATAAAACAACAACAAAAATAAAGGATAATAGCAATATGACCTAGATAAACCCAAAATAGGGGAAAAATCCAGAAGAGTGAGAGTTTGTTCCTCCTCAAGTCACTCCTTCATGAACTGTTACAATAGTTTATTGCTTTGAAATAGGCCTTCAAGGAATTTTCTTGCACAAATAGCAATATTCCAACACATACAAACTCTCCAATGCTCTACCACTTCCCAAAATATTTGCCACAACTCCCTAAGATTCATAGGAGGAAGCAATATAAACCTTCAAAATCAACTTGCTATGAAAACACTACAAAATGGACACTTACAATGATTTCTCTTTTAGGGTATTAACAAGAATAAGTAACAAGAAGAGTCGAAGAGGAAGCCAAGAATCCTTGTAACTGAAAAGGAACCTTGTGACATGCACTCAAGCTTCGAGAACCCACAAACTATGTCTCCCTCATATTCTAAGGGATGTTCAGCCATGATCATACCTATTCTACACATTCAATTTTGACAGAGATGAGTTTAGTAGCAACCTAACTAGTGACATGTGTTCAATCCCAATCAAACCCATCATTGCTGCCTCTCTTCTCTATCAGGTCTAGTCACTTTGATAAATCAGCTCCTTCAGTTCATCTTCATTTATTTCCCTTTGACAGTCACCTTTTGGAACGCTATTTAGTTTTTAATTTGCATGAATGATCCTTCAAAGTTCTTTAGCATATGGATTAGCTTCAATGAGAACATTTAAGTGGCCAATTTAACTAGCTTGGCTAACTTAACAGATCCAATTTCAGGTCACTTATGCTCTATGAAACAAAAAAATGAATGTTTAGAAGAAAAGGAAAGAACTAGGGAATGGATTAATCAATCCTTTGGAAATGGATGCAAGAGAGGGAACTTTTGAGAGAAAATCTTCAAACATTTGAATGTTCTTTGGGACTGAGTGGCAAGTTGACCAAGGTAAGCAATAATTTTCCTAAAGCACATTGGTTGATTGGTCTCCGACTTTGCCAATCTAAGGATTAACTCCATTTGATTGAGTAAATGATCATCTTTCCAATCTGAATTTTTCATGAATTTGATTTTATTGAGATATTAGCATTCAAATGCAGGTAATAGGACAATAGTATTTATAACATAGAGGTATATTTGTGATGGGTTGTTGTGCTCCTATTTTATAGGATGCACATTTTAATAAACTTTATATTTAAGCTTCATATCCTTTCTTCTTCTCAGCTACAATCTTTGTATCAGTGACAGAAAAACTCCCAAAACAACCTGATTAATCTAGTTCTAAACAATATTTATTTAAACCTATCACTTACAAAAACCTTATTAATTTTAACTTATCACATCATAATGTTATGATGTAATGTGTATTCCTAAAAATATCCCCTTATTAAATCACACTCAAAACAGGGATAAGAATACAAAATATTAGGACTGGGACAAAACACAACAGTCCTAAACAATTATAGTCACTTGATGAACTAGGACATGTTGTACCCATAAGAAAATTTTCATATTGAGTCTTTAATTAAATAACTTGCACAAGAGGAGAATAAAATAGGAAATATTCTGCAAATATTTAATAATACAGTAGAGTAGTACGACACTTTGAGGGGGAAAACCTCCAAATTCTCTAAGAAGAGAACAATTTTCAATATGATGTTAATAAACTAACCATTACCTCCTATATATACCATACTTAAGCCATGGATACCAACGAAGCCAACTTAACTACCTATATAAGACTATATTAATGATCAAATAACTTAATCAAAAGTTATGGTAGCCACAAGATGACTAGTCATACCCCTATGCACACTATAGGATTAAAGGAATAGAATTCCCCCCTTTCACATAGGCGGCATCCTTGATGATGATGAATTGTGGTTGATTTTGCACAAAATCTTCATCTTCCAATGTAGCATTTTTGATAGGAAAAATATTTCATTAAATGAGGTACTCAATGATAGTCATACTCCTCAACTTCTTTGTGCATATATGGAGACCTAAATTTCCACAATGATTCTTCCCTCTTCACCTAGCTTTGGTAATGCTATTTAGGAATTTGTTGACCAATCACCTTCTTTAAAAATAAGACATGAAAAACTAGATGTATCTTTGTTGTGAGAGGTAGCTCAAGCTTGTATGCTACACTACCAATTTTCTACAAAATCTAATTTGGACCATAAGATTTCAGTTACTTGTTATTCTTGATTTCTTTCTTTGAGCACATTTGCTTATATGGTTGCAATCTCCAAAAAATCCAATCAATCACTTCAAAGTTACTTTCACTTAGTTTTGGTAAGTCTAATGTTTCATTCAATTTTTTGTTTTGGCCAAAATTCTCCTTAAGAGTTGAAAGTACCTATTGTTGATAGTTCATGTGATGTTCCATAGCTTGAAATCTTGGTGTAACCTTCAATGGTGATGTGATGGTTGAGGGATAGTGTTGTGACCTTTTCACACATCACCCCATTCAAAATGGGGACTCCCTAATTTTTGCTCCGTTCCTCATCGTTTGGCTTTGGTTTTGTCTCTCTCTCTCATTGTCTCTCTTTCTGCTGTCTGTCTTTCTGAGGTGTGCCCGCCTTTGAGCTTAAACATGAAAATTTTGGCTAGGTTTGTAGAATTAGGGTTTTGAATTTTTTGGTCAATTTGAGGTCAAATGGAGTAATCAAGTTGAAATATAGCCTTGGCGTTGCAGTCAGCATGCTCCTAGCAGGTCCCCAACAAAATTTCAGTGAATTCCGACAACTTACTATTTTTAGTAAGTACCAGATTCAGGGCGTTCTCTCAGCACTTTTGAAGTTTCGATGGTTACACTACATCCAGAACATGTCAAGCTGCTCATTTGCAAATTTTGAGCTGAAACGGACAATTGTCTATTTTTAGCAAGTTCAACTTCGGGAGCAGATTTTAGGGTTCATATGCAAAGTTCTTCAATGCATGTCTAGAGATTCCTTATGGGTTTTCTGAGACCTACACAGTAATATAAAATGCAAAATGAGATGATGACTTTCAGTATTCAGCCTTCAGGGACTATTTTTAGGGTTTGCATGTTGGGGTTTTCAGCGCATGTCAGCATATTCTTTGTGGGCTTTTCAAACGCTTCGCAGTGGTATAACATGCAAATCAAGATCAAGACATTTTTGCAAAGCTGTTTTCGGAGGCTATTTTTAGCGTTTGCATGCAGGACTTTCTAGCGCATGTCAGGTTATTCTTTGTGGGTTTCTCAAGATCTACGCGGTGATGTGACATGCAGAGCGAGATGATCAGTTTTCAGAGACTTACTATTTTTAGCAGGTCCATTCCGACAACTACCCAACGCATCAGGATCACAAACAAGGCGAAGTGCAACAAAAACGAGGTCAAATGGAGGTCGTTTGATAGACATGCAAGTCAAATTAGGGTTTCTAGCTTCGGGACCCAAAATGAGGGGTAAAATGCCAGAATTTTCGAAAACCTGTGTATCCCACTACGATCAGTATCTTTCAAGCTATCCACCGGTAAAATTTGAAGGCAAACGAAGCACTTACTATTTATAGTAAGGCGTTCCAGAAATAGGCTATAAATAGTAAGTCAGCAGTAGACGCCAGTGTGAACGGGCAAGTCTATCAATGAGGACCACATCATTCAAATTTCAAGTCAAACTGAGTTATGGAGGTCGTGAAATCAAGTAGTTGCTATAAATAGTAAACCACCTTCAAAAACATGCCATAAATAGCAGGTCAGCCCGAGATGGCAGTATGAACAGATTAATTAGGTCATGAAGATCCTGTGGTTAAAATTTCAAATCAATCTGAGCTCCAGAAGAGGGAAAATCAAAGAGCTTACTAAATATAGTAAGGCATGAGCTAGCTGGTGAAGATAAGAAAATATGTTAAGTGTTGAAAAATATCCACCTGACCCCCTCAAATGCACCCTGGCTCAAGCTAGCAGGAAGATGAAAATTTTCTAACTGTTGAACTTAAGTCCACTGCCACCATCAAAATGTGCCCACTTCAAGTCAAGGTGGTGAAAAGATTCTAAGTGCTAAAAATATCCTTCACTACCCTCAAAATGCACCCTCTTGAGCAAGCAGGAAGATAAGAAAAAAAAATGCTAAGTTTTGATAATATCCTCCTCCACATGCAAAATACGCCCAAGAAGAAATGAGGTGAGAAAAAAAAAAAATTTAAGTCTGGAGATAAGTCCTTCATCACCCTCAAATGCGCCCTCATCATCAAGCTGGCAAGAAGTTAAAAAAAAATTCAAAGTCAAGAGATAAGTCCGCCTGCCACCCCTAAATGTGCCCATGCAAAGTGAAGATGTTGAAAAAAATTCCAAGTTTGGACTTAAGTCCTCCTTAGCATGCCAAATGCGCCCAAGTCAAGTAGGGTCAAGACAAAATTTTGACTTTCTCCTCTCTCCTTTGAATGTGCCCATGCAAGGTGAGGACAAATAAAAGGATTCCAAGGCGTGGTTGAATTCCTCCATGATATGTCAAATGCGCCTTGCTTTGCATGGAGAGTTGAGAGAATATTCTAAGTGGCCCCCCCCCCTATGCGTCTTGACTTGCAAAAGAAATTGAAAGAAGAATCTAAGTATAGTAAATTTGAAGCATACCCTCCATATGCGCCTTGACTGGAAGAAGAGGTTTAAAATTGTCTAAGTATAGAAAACTTGAAGTATGACCCTCTATTTGCGCCTTGTCAACTAGGAGGTGATGAAAATATTCTAAGTGTTCAAAATTGAAGGCTAGACCCCTTGTGCGTGCCCAAGAAGTTTTGAAGGTAGGAAAATATGCTAGGGCATGTAAATTTGAAGTAAGGCCCCTTGTATGCGCCTTAGCTACTTGAGGTAGATTAAAAAGTTTCTAAGTCTTGAGGATTGAAGGAAGAGACCCCTATATGCGCCCTCAGCCATGAAGAAGCTGGAATTGGTGATGAAGTTTCAACTGAGTCATAAAATGGAAGCTCACCTAGGTAAATGCACCATCCAAGAAGAATCAAATAGAAATTTTTCTAAGGCAAGTGAAATGGAAGTCTAAAGGGTGAAATGCGCTTGGAGTTGGTGAAAATTTGTTTAAGTGTTGAAAATGAAACCCCAGACCCTCACATGCACCTGAAGAACATAAAGAAGAAGTTGAGGCTAGAAAATTTTCTAAGGCACAAAATGGCAGTTGATACATGAAAATGCGCCCAGTTTGAAAGTGATTTGAAAATTTTCTTAAGGCAGGGAAAACGCAAAAGGGAGAGGTAAGATGAACTTTGATGATAAAATTTTTCTAAAGCATAAAATTCCACCTTCCTCTAGAGGAAAATAGGCCCAAGTTGATGAAGCAGATAAAATTTTCAGAGGCATGAATAAAATTGGCGAGAAGAAGTTAGAAGGTGCCAGCTTCACGAAGATGATAAAGTTTTCAAGGCCAAGCAAGGAAATACGCCTAGAGATGAAGATGAAGAATAAAATTGTTGGCAAAATATTTTTCTAAGGTTTAAAATTCAAAACTTAAATGTACCCCTTTGTTTGGAGACACATGAATTCGACACTTTCTGAAGGGAATTTTCTTCTAGGTATTGGACGTCTGTGATGAGGGATGGATTTCAAAGTCTTCCACAACTTGCCAAGGATTCCGAGGTGAAGAATTTTGATGGGCACCAGGTTGGTGAATTTCCTAAGGAAAATTTGAGAAATTTTCTAAGGCAAGGAATAAATGATGTTTTTGAAGATAAAATGCCTTGAGTGATGAATTTGAAGTTGGGTGACTAGATGATTTTTTATCAAGTTCCTGATGAAAACAATTTTTTTGCTCGAGCCAGAGTTGGATGAAATATTAGAGTGAACGCCCCAGCCTATAGATGTTGAAAAATCATGAAGAAAGCAAAGTTGGCTGGAGAAAAACATGAACCCTTGGAAGTTAAAGCATGAAAATCAGGTAAGTAAGGTGAGTTTATATGATGAAGTGTTCTGATGCTCTTCTCCTTGCTTGTTTTGCAGGATGAACGCCGGGACTAGAGCACGATGACTTGAAGCGATGAAGCAAGTACTCCAAGACTACATTTCAATCTCGAAGGAAGAAAAGTTGCAAGAAATGGCTAAGTGTTGAGACCTAGTATGTGCCCAACCCAAGTGGCAAAGAAGAAATGTTTTCAAAGCTCAGGATGGAGGAAAAAATGGAAACCCAAGCAAGTACTTCAAAGTTGAAGAACAACATCAAGGAGGAAAATCATCGTCGATCGGGAGAAAGAAGTTGTCGCCTTGGAGTCGGATCGAGGACGTGCCTGCCATATCCGTTAAAGAAATTGAAGCAGTGGCGACCAGACCTATCCAGTTTGCAGCCAGATAACGAACAGTGTGAATGCGTCTATGAACAGGAATCTTCTAGAGGATGGTGGACATTAATTATTCATTTATTACTCCAATCCTCTTTTTAGGGTTAGGGCTAAGGTGGCACAATTTGGGCCATCCATCTGATTGCAATCTGGACTGTCCATTGGACTTGGCCAGCTATATAAAGGGGCATCCCCCCTCATTTGTAATTCAGTTAGGCAGTCAGATATCAGTAGAGAGTAGAGTAGAGAGACTTTGGTTGTAATAGCTTAGTATAGCATAGTTTGAAGGAGAAGGAAAGTTTTCCCTTGAAAACTTTGTAAGAGATTGTTGTGAAAACTATTATAATAAAAGATCTTTCATTGAATGGTGAATTCATCTTTGTTATAAGCAACTAGCAAGGTTTCTTCATCCCTTCTACTTCAAGTAGCGTAAAGTAGCGTAATTTCATTTTCATGCAAGTAGATGTTAGCTGTGGATTTGTGGTGTTAATCAAGGCAACTTCATTTTAGTCCATACCACTAGTAGCTTGCTAACGGCAAGTTTGCCTTGTGTGGTCAACTGGAGCATTTTATAAGCCTAACTTCAGTTATAATTCACGTCTTGGTATGCGTCGTCTTGACGGTATCTTGATGCCGGATTGTAACTTGAAAATTTCTTGCTATCCCCTTGAAGATTGCACCAACTTTGTGTAAGCTGTCCAACGTGAGGCGGAGTAGAGTCTGGTTGAAGTCTGTCAAGATTGATTCCACGTCCCATCCTTAGATAGAACATAAACTTCTTAGGCCCTGCACTCATTTAAATTCAGTTCATTTCTGGTTAGTATTAGGAAACTTGTGCTTACCTGCCAAATCATTCGAACCTCGTGAAGCCCTTAATCTGCTGTCTGCTGTCTGTTGTGACCTTTTTCACACATCGCCCCATTGCAAACGGGGACCCCCTAATTTTGGCTTTGCTTTTGGTTTGTTTTGTCGTTGTCTCTCTTTTTTGCTGTCTATCTTTCCGGGATGTGCCTGTCTGTGAGCCTAAAAGTGAAATTTGGCCAAATCCATAGAATTAGGGTTTTGAATTTTCCAGCCAACTTGAAGTCAAATGAAGTGAATAACTTGAAATTTGAGACTAACATTGTTGTTAGTATGCTTCCAGTAGGTTTTCACTGAAATTTCATCAGATTCTGAGTACTTACTATTTTTAGTAAGTGTACAATTACAGGCAATCCTTCGGGATTTTTGAGAATCCGACAGTCACGCTGCGTCCAAAGCACATCAAGCTACTCACAGGTTAAATTTGAGCTGAAACAGACAACTTACTATTTTTAGCAGTTCAACTTCCGGAGCAAATTTCAGGGCCTATATGCAGAGATTTTCAATGCATGTCTGAAGATTCCTTCTGGGTTTTCAGAGACCTTCACGATGGTGTGACATGCAAAGCGGGATAACAACTTTCAGAATCCAGTCTTCCAGGGCTATTTTTAGGGTTTGCATGTCTGCATATTCCTTGTGGGTTTTTCGAGAGCTTTGCAGTGATGCGACATGCAAACAGAGATAGTCACTTATTAAGGAACTTACTATTTTTAGCAGGTGCATCCTGACAGCTACCTCCCAGCACTTTAGAATCATGAGCTGATCGCAATGCAGCAGAAACGAGAACAAATGGAGACCATTTGATATGCATGCAAGACAAATTAGGGTTTCCAGCTTCGGAGCCTGAAAAAAGGGGTAAAAAGTCAGAATTTTCAAAAACCAGTGTATACCATCGCGATCAGCATCTTTCAAGTTATCCGCTGGTAAAATTTGAAGGCAAACGGAGCACTTACTATTTATAGTAAGTCATTTCAGAAACGGGCTAAAAATAGTAAGTCAGCAGCAGGCGCCGACATCAACGGGCAGGTCACGTGGTGAGGAGCGCGTCATTCGAATTTCAAGTCAAACGGAGTTGTGGAAGTCTCAGAAGCAAGTAGTTACTATAAATAGTAGGCCACCTCCAGAAACATGTTATTAATAGCAGGCAGCGCAAGGCATCAACAGGTACAGGTCAAGCAAGTGATGAAGACCCTATGGCGTGAATTTCAAATCAAACGGAGTTGCAGAGGATGGAAAATCGGACACTTACTATTTTTAGCAGGTTGGTATAGAGGAATTAGGGTTTCCTAAATTCAAGGGCAGGACAAGACAATCATGCAAAAGCAGCATCCAGTCACGATCAATACACTTCAGGCATTTAGTATGCTAAATTTGAAGACATTTTGAGCAATTGCTATTTTTAGTAAGTTGCTAAAAATAGCAGGTGCAAGCAGGCATCAGGCCCTGACAGCACGATCACACCCCGAAGTTAGAACAAGGCGAAATCAGGCCTTTCAAGGGTTAGAAGTCAATTCAAAGCACGAAATTTGAAGAACTTTCTAAAAATAGAAAGTCAGGGCAAATTAGGGTGAGCATGAACAAGTCACTCCAAATTTGACAAATGGCATAAAATTCACTGAAATTGATAAATTTTCAAGTCCAGCCAATGAAGAACGCCTTTAAAAGCTGAAGGTTGGTGGAAATTCTCTAAGCACTTGAAATTTGAAGTTCACAGGCCAAATGCACCTTGAGAAGTTGAAGAGGAGGCTTGAAAAATTTCTAAGTCCTTCAAATTTGAAGCTCAGGACTCCATATGCGCCTAGCTAGATGAGAGGCTTAAAAAATTCCTAAGTCATGAAAATTTGATGCTCCATGGGTAAAATGCGCCCTTGACTTGGAGGAGGCCATGAAGAAATCTTTCGAAGTACAAAAACTTGAAGTAGAGGGTCTTATTTGCGCCCAAAGTGAAAGGTGATGCTTGAAAATTTACTAAGTCCTTGAAACTAGAAGCCCACCTTGTGAAATGCACTTCAAACTGGAGTGGAGGAGGTGAAATTTTCTAAGTGTTGACAAATTTGAGGTAGCTACCCCTAAATGCGCCCTTGAAGAAGATGGGAGCAAGTAAAATTTTCTAAGTCTTGGAAAGTGGAAGGTGACCCTAGTAAATGCGCCTAAGTTAGAAGCATGGGGGAAATTTTTTTCTAAGGCACCAAAACTTGAAGGAGGCACCCCTTAATGCACCTTGACTCATGAGAGGCTCCATGAAATTTGCCTAAGTGTGGAAAATTAAAAGCAGAGGGCCTCAAATGCGCCTCACCTTGCATAAAAATTTGAAAAGGTTTCTAACTCTGTGAAATTTGAAGTTCATCCCTCCATTTGCGCCCAAGGAGAAGAGAAGGTGATTGAAAATTTTCTAAGGCATTTAAGCTTGAAGTTGGACACCTTAAATGTGCCCTTGCCAAATGGAAGTCGGGTAAAATTTCTAAGTGTTGCAAATTGAAAGTAGCCCCTCTCATTTGCGCCCCAGCTTCAAGGGAAAATTTTCTAAGTGGTTGAAAATGAAAGTATAGGGGGTGAAATGTGCCCCACCTTGCCAAGGTAGTATGCTAGCTAAAAGTGTTCTAAAGTGTTGCAAAATTGGGAGAAGACCCCTCCATATGCGCCTGGAAAGAGAAGAAGAACTTGAAAAAATTTCTAAGTGTTTTAAATTTGAAGTGCACCCTTTAAAATGCGCCCAACAAAGGAGGGAAGTCCTTGAAATTTTCTAAGTTATGAAAACTAGAAGCTTGCCTAGCCATATGCGCCCTCAAGGTATTAGAAGGCAAGTGGAAATTCCAAGGCGTGATGCATGCAAAGTGAAAGATTCCAAGGCGTTGAGCTAGGAAATATGCTAAGAATGGAAAATTTGAACCTCAACCTCTTGACTGCGCCTTTGACTTGTGGAAAGATAAAAATATTCTAAGTATGTGAAACTTGAAGTGTGACTCTCTATTTGCGCCTAGACTTGAAGGGATAAAGTTTTTTGAGGCAAGAAGGAATTGGGTGTGAAATATGCCAGAGGGTGCCAGCTTCATGAAATTGTTAAAATTTTCAAGGCCGAGCAAGGAAAATTTTCCCAGAGATGAAGAATGAGGATAAATTTGATTGAGAAATATTTTTCTAAGGTTTGAAAATTCAAAAATTATATGAACCTGTTCGTTGTATACCCATGAATTCTACACGTTCTGAAGAAAATTTTCTTCTGGGTATTGAAGATCTTCGACAAGGAGATGATTTTAAAGTCTTCTGCACTTTGCCAAGGCCTTCAGGATGAAGAATTTAACCGGCACTTGAATTGTGAATTTTCCTAAGGGAAAATTTAAAAAAATTCTAAGGCAGGGAATAAATGATGTTTTTGAAGATAAAATGCCTCGGCGGATGAATTTTAAGTCGATTGCCTAGGTGAATTAGATCGAATTCTTAGTGGGACTAATCTTCCAAAGTCAGAGATGAATGAAATTGAGTATCAGAGCTCCAGCTGGTGAAGTAAATTCCTTGGAGATGATGCAGTTGAAGCTAACACTCTCGAAAGATGATTTTAAAAGTGCATCTCTTAAATACGCCCCTGAGGGAGTTGAAATTTTGTCTAAGGCATTGAAATTTGATGCACAGGTGTTATATGCCCCAGCCTACAGATCATGAAGAAAGTAAAGTTGGCTAGAGGAAATAGATGAACCCTTGGAAGTTAAAGGTAAGTAAGGTGAGTTTATATTGTAAAGTGTTTTGATACTCTTCTCCTTGCTTGTTTTGCAGGAGGAACGTCGAGACCAAGCGGTGATGATTTAAAGTGATGAAGAAAATAATCCAAGATGACATTTCAACCTCGAAGGAAGAAAAGTTGCGAAAAATGGCTAAGTGTTGAGACTTAGTGGCAAAAAGGAATGGAAGCTCGAGCAAAGTTGAAGAACAACGTCAAGAAGAAGATCGAGAACAGTGTGAACACGTCTACAAACGGGAATCTTCTAGAAGATGGTGGCCATTAATTACTCATTTATTGCCCCACTCTCCATTATGGCAGTTTTTAGGGTGAATCTTTTTTAGGGCTGAGGTGGCACAATCTGGGCCATCCAGCCGATTGTAATCTGAGCCGTCTGTTGGAATTGGCCAGCTATAAAAGAGGGAGTCCCCCTCATTTGTTCATTCATGAGACAGTAGAATTAGAGTAGAAGTTAGAATAGAGAGACAAATTAGAAGTAGCTTAGTATAGATTGATAGAGTAGTTGAAGAAGAGGGAAAGTTTTTCCTTAAAACTTTGTAAGAAATTGTTGTGAACACTCTCACAATAAAAAGAATTTTCATTGATGATGAATTTCGACTTTTGTTGTGAGTAGCTAGCAAGGTTTCTTCATCCTTCTGATTCGAGTAGTGACTTAAAGTAGAATAAGTTTCATTTCATGCAAGCAGTAGATAGTAATTGTGGAATGTGGTCTTCAATTTGAGCTAACTTCGTCTATCCATACCACTAGTGTGTTCGCTGATGGCAAATGTGCCTTGTGTGGTCAACTGGAATATCATGTACTTAACTTCGATCATGATTTGTATGTTTATATGCGTTGTTGTGATGGTATTTTCATGTTAAGTTGTGATCTGAACACCTTGAGCTACTCCTTTGAAGATTGCACCGATTCTGTGGAGGCTGTCTGAAGCGAGGCAAAGCAGAGCCTGGTTGAAGCTTGTGAGAATTGATTGCCATGTCCATGCCTTAGAGTAGATTAGAGCTCTCTAAACCTTGCATTTTAAATTCAATACTTTCAAGTTAGTTCAGGAAACAAGAACTTCATAGACAAATCTTTCGAGCATTTGAATTCCTTTCTCCGCTACCGAACAATTTCGTAAGTCCCCTTGAAATACCAGCAAATCACATCGAGCCAACTGAGACTATTCGCATTGAAGGAACCTTGGAGTTGAACGCATGAACTCTCTCGCAATCTTCGTGTAATGTCCCCTTCTCAAGCCTGACATTTCCAGTGACCGTTGGCCTTTCTTTGGGAACCCGAAGGCTAGTCGGAAGTTAAATTTAGGGTTTCCTATTTTTGAGGAGGTCATTGCTCAGAGATGGTGGATTTAATGGCGGATTCCTTCTGGGTTTTCAGAGGGCTTTGCAGTGGTATGTTCGTCTCAGCATTCAAAGCACTTTTTGGAATTTACTATTTTTAGTAAATTCTATTTTTAGCAGCTTTCCGGATGAGTTCAGCTCGGTTGACTTCCTGCTTCAGTGGGTCAGTTGTTTTGCTTAGTTTTGACTTCAGGGCCTTTGCGAAAGGATAAGTTAAGTCATTTAATTAAAAAAAGTCACGTTTTAATTATTATAATTAAACGTTGACCCTTGGCTTAGACTTAATGACTTAATGTTGTTTTTAAAAGGTGGGTCCTTGAGGGTGGCGCCCTCATTGAGAAATGATTTAATATTTCCCTAAGTCAAAGCAAAGGTTTGAGGGGCGCATATTTCAAAGGATGATATTTAATTAAAATGTCAATTCTTAAAGCCTTGAAGAGAAAGTACGCCTTCTTGAGGAGATGAAGGTTTTGACCTAAAAGCAGATTTTAGGGTTTCGTGAAGCCAAGCAAAAATTATAAAAAGGAGTCTTGTGCATCATTTTGGCCATCTTTGGAAATTATACTGTTATGCTGCCGGATTGGCTCTGGGACTGCTTCGAGGAATGAAGGCCTCCTAGCATTGGGCATCACTTCGTGTTTGGAAGACAACATCTAGTGGTGAATCATTGTACTGTGAGTTGCATTTAGTGTGTTTTGTTCATCAGTTCATTGCATAGTTAGATTCGAAGTTATCATTTAATAGTTTCAGCTTATTGCATTGTTTTAAGACAGCAGATTGCATGTTTGCTTCATAAATCAGAAAATACCAAAAATATCATTGTGGGTATTAGCTTATTGTCTGTGTTAGCCTTAGGCGCCCTTATGCTCCATATTGCAGATTTTAATGTTGTGAATTGAATTTTTAAAGCCAAGTCGAGTTTCTCAGCTGGGCCGTACCATCTAGGGACATTGGGATTTGTGCATAATTAATATATGGGCTTTAGATCTGTTTTCAGTGTCTCATCCTAGGCGTCTGCTTAGTTAAGAGTTAATGCATTTGATTTCTAGTTAATCGGAGGTCATTCGTGGAAGATATGAGCATTTTAGCAATTCCTTAGACTGCTGTTCTAAACATTTAATGAGCAGATTGTAATAAAATCAGAAATCTGTATCTTGATATTTGAAGGCATTTGGTTTTTGTATTACTATGCAAAGTAACGGTGGATTCCAAATGATGTAATGCTGATCCTTTAAATTCATAAGACATTGGCAGGCAAAGGCTCCTTATTTGTAAAACTGACAGTAGTAGTGGCAGTTAATTCATTATTGCTTAAATCAGATTGTGTTCTCATTTCCATTCAAAGTTATTGTAATAGTGAGATCTCCGCCCTATGGTCGCTACTATCCCATTCCGGGTTAGCAAGCACATTCTGGGTGTTGAGTAGTTTCATTTCTCAGCATCTTTCTTTCAAGCATTGTTTTGTATTCACTCCATCATATGGTCGCCCCTCACTCCGCTTTGGATTGGGTAGCACATACTTGGCGTCGAGTTCCTTTTCCAGCATAAGCAGTTTATTTTAGATCCTCTGACCAATGCTCACCATCATCGGTGCCATTCTGATTAGAGTTGCTTTCTTGCACGTTTTGGTTTTCTCATCTAACCTTAACGGGTGCACTGCTTTGTAATGTTGTAATCTGATAATTGAAAAACAAAAAAATTTGGCTCGGAATATTTCAGTGGTATCAGAGCCACGCATCCTGCCATCCTGTGAAATCAGATTTCTATGAGTGACAGAGAACAGAGGTACTTGGCAAGAGTTTACAAGAGAGGCACAGTTCAGACACAGTTGCATCAAGCCCCAGAAGGTCAAACAGCTTCAGGGATTTTGAGGGCAAATTGGGAACCTTCACAAGAAACAACAATGGGGGATAATGAAAGGATTCTTGGTGGCGGTGAAAGAAATTCTGGCAACAGAGATGACAGTGGAAAAGGAAGAGAGAGATCTACGAGTCCCGGTAAGGAGTTTGGGAAAAAGATGGATGCCTTGATGGACATGGTATCTCTCATGATGGGGAGAATGGGGCAGAATACTGTTCCACAGAACAACTCAGGCCACAGAGGAGAGCATAGTGCTTCCAACCAGCATGATGAGCATGCAGCCCGGACAATGTCAAACAACACTTACATCTCTTCCAGACCATTCAAGCCCACTTTTTTAGTTCCTGTAGTCAATCAGCCCGAACCTGAAGAGAATGCTTCATGGGTGGAGCAGTTGAGAGTTGGCCGTACTGAGTATGACTCTCTACCTGTCGACATCAGGATGGACATGTCCTTCAATGATTTCATGGATCATAAGAGGAAGAACAGAGGGCAAGGAAGGAACTTTGATCAAAGAAGACCATCAAATCAAGGAGACTTGTACCAAGCTGTCAACAAAGTTATACTTCCTCATTTTGATGGGAGTGATACAAGTTCAGCCCGAGCTTGGATTCAAAAGCTAGATAACTATCTAGCTCTCAGACCAATGGCGGAAGATGAAGCGATTAAGTTCGCTACGCTACACCTTGATGGGGTGGCGCACGAGTGGTGGTACCATGGCCTCGTCACTCTAGGCCATCGGTCTATCACAACATATGATGAGTTCACCACTAGGCTCATCGAAAGGTTTGAGAAAAAAGATCCCGAGATCCATTTCAGAGAGCTTGCTCAATTGAGACAGTATGGCACAGTTGAAGCCTACATCGCGGAGTTTCAAAGACTCTCAGTCATGGTGACTAGAATCACAGAAAGGAGATTGGTGATTCTTTTTAGTGAAGGGTTGACAGAACCCCTCAAAGGCTGGATTAAAGCCTTTGATCCTCCAACACTGCAAGAGGCCATGAAAAAGGCAAGAAACATGGAGTGGGCTGCTCCTAAGGCGAAATTTCAGTCAAACTCTCCCTTTCAGAAAAGGGATAAAGGAAAAAGGCCTCAGCATAAAAATCATTTGAGACCTCAGAACAAGGAGTTCAAGAATCGCAATCCCCATGTCACCATGTTGGATCAAGAAACCCTGAATGAACTCAGAAGAAAGGGGTTGTGTTTTCGGTGTCAGGAAAAATGGTCTCAAGACCATGTTTGCCCTAAAGGGGTCAAGTTCAATCAGATTGAGTACTATTCTGCTGGGGAAAGTAGTTCTGATTTTTCCGACCAGCAATCTGATTTTGAAGGAAATGAAGAAGATAGAGCTTCAGAAGAGTCCGGAGATGAGAAGGGAAGTGGTGGAGTTTTAGCTCAACTTTCCAGTTTTCAAAGAAATGAATCCTTCAAGGTTCGTGGGATGGTCAAAGGGCAGCGAATCGTTGCTTTGATCGATACTGGAGCAACTCATAACTTCATTGACGAAGTTGTGGTAGCCAAGAAGGGGCTGCAAACAGAGGAGTTCGAAGGATTCAAGGTCATGGTTGCCGATGGTTTTCATATTACTTGCACCAAGAAAATATCTAACATGACCATGCAGTTGGGCAACTACGAAGTCAAGGATGACTTCTATGTAGTTCATATTGGGGATACTGATGTCGTTCTAGGCATTCAATGGCTGCGATCTCTTGGAGAGATCTCTTTGAATCTGCAGACTATGGAGTTGAAGTTCCAATCAGATGGGAAGAAGATAGTTTTGAGAGGCATGTCCAATGGGGGGCCTCGAGTAGTGTCATTCAAAAGAATGGCAAAGCTGATCCGTCACGATCAAGCTGAGTGGGTTGCCGAATGCATGATACTTCCTGCTAGTCCTGTTGAGACTAAGCATGACCAACCTCCTGATATCCAGTCACTACTCACGAAGAAGAGCAAAGTCTTCGCAGATTTGCCTCCTGGACCACCACTTGAACGGGGTTCAGAACACATCATAGAGCTCAAAGAAGGAGCCAAACCGGTGATCACAACTCCATATCGGTATCCGAAGAGGCAAAAGGATGAGATCGAGAAGAATATTCGGGAACTTTTGGAGATGGGTTTCATACGCCCAAGCAAGAGCCCTTTTGCATCCGCAGTGGTTCTTGTGAAGAAGAAGGATGGTACCATGCGCATGTGCATGGACTATCGTGCTTTGAACCAAAGCACCATCAAGAATAGATACCCCATTCCCAGAATAGATGAGCTCATTGATGAGCTACATGGGGCTAAGTTCTTTTCGAAGATTGATCTGAGGTCGGGTTACCATCAGATACAAATGAGGGGATCAGATGTGGAAAAGACAGCTTTCAGATGTCACTATGGCCATTTTGAATTTTTAGTCATGCCATTTGGGTTGACTAACGCTCCGGCTACCTTTCAATCTTGCATGAACCGTGTCTTTCAGAATCAGTTACGAAGGTTTGTGCTGATATTTTTTGATGATATTCTGATCTACAGCAAGAGTTGGGAAGATCACCTCAAGCACTTGGAGGAAGTGCTTAGTATCATGGAATCTGAGAGTTTGTTCGCAAAAGCTTCCAAATGTGAATTTGGAATGGTGGAGTTATTGTACCTTGGCCACATAATCAATGCTGAGGGAGTGAAGGTGGATCCGGAGAAGATCAAAGCAGTGGTTGATTGGCCACCACCTAAAAATTTGACTCAGTTGAAAGGTTTTTTGGGCCTTTGTGGTTTCTATCGGAGGTTCGTTAAGGGGTATTCACAGAATGCGGCCCCCCTTACTGATCTCACCAAGAAGGGAGCTTTTATTTGGTCAGAAAAGGCTCAAGTTGTTTTTGACAAATTTAAGAAGATCATGAGCTCATGCCCAGTTTTGGCCATTCCTGATTTCTCCAAGCCATTCGAGCTGCAATGTGATGCATCGGGTGAAGGAGTGGGGGCTGTCCTGATGCAAGACAAACACCCTATCGTGTTTGAGAGCAGGAAATTACGAGGTGTTGAAAGGACATACTCGATTTATGACAAAGAAATGCTTGCTATTATGCACGCATTAGCCAAGTTCAGGCAGTACTAGGTGGGGAACAAATTCGTGGTTAAGACAGACCACAATAGCCTCAAGCATTTTATGCATCAGAAAGATTTAAATGAGAGGCAACAGAAATGGGTGAGTAAGCTTCAAGCTTACGACTTTGACATTGAATATGTTAAAGGGAAAAATAATGTCGTGGCCGATGCTCTCTCCAGAAGGCCTCATCTTAGCTCATTGTGTGAGCTTACCACAGATTGGAGAGACATGTTGCTTGCTGATTATGCCAAAAATCAGTTTGCAACCAGCATTCTGGAAGGTACCTTCCATGATGAAAGGTACCAAGTGGTTGAGGGATTGATCCAGTATAAGGGAAGAATCTTTCTAGTGGCTGATTCTAAGCTCAAGAAGAAGATTCTTTTGAATTTTCATGACATTCCAGTTGCTGGTCACCAAGGTTTTTTCAAGACCTATAGGCAGATCCGAGAAAGGTTTTCTTGGAAAGGTTTGAAGAGGGAGGTTCAACGCTACATTCAGGAATGTCCTGTTTGTCAAGCAAATAAAAATGAGCATACATTGCCAGTCGGGTTGCTGCAACCACTTCCAATTCCCAATCAAAAATGGGAAAGCATTTCAATGGATTTCATCACTGGGTTGCCCAAGGCCCAAGGGAAGGATTGCATTTACGTGGTAGTTGACAGATTAACCAAGTTTGCTCATTTCTTTGCCATTACCAGCACTTTTTCTGCAGCCCAAGTTGCAGATTTGTTTTTTCGAGAAGTGTTTAGGCTTCATGGGTTGCCAAAGAATATTGTAAGTGATAGGGACAACAAGTTCCTAAGTACTTTATGGCAGGAAGTTTTCAGAATGAGTGGTACTGTGCTCACTCCAAGCACGAGTTATCACCCTCAAACCGATGGGCAAACAGAAGTGGTGAACAAGTGGTTGGAAGGCTACTTGAGAAATTATGTGTCCGAACAGCAGAAAGCTTGGGTTAAGTGGCTGCATATAGGCGAGTACTGCTACAACTCTACCTTCCATATGTCAATCAAAATGTCTCCTTTCTTGGCACTTTATGGGTATGAAGCACCCAGCTTTGCAGATTTGGTGTTTAGTGACAGCAAAGCACCATTAGCCAAGGATTTGTTGCAGCATAGTCAGGACATAATGAGATCCTTGAAGGATAATTTGTAGATTGCACAAAATCAGCAGAAGTTGTATGCTGATCAGAAGCGTGTAGAGCGTTCTTGTGAGGTTGGGGATATGGTCTATCTCCGCTTACAACCTTATAGACAGTCAACTCTCAAGAAGAGTGGAGCTGAGAAGCTCAAACCTCGCTTCTATGGGCCATTTAGGGTCATCAGAAAAGTTGGGGCAGTAGCTTATGAATTAGAGCTACCTTCAGATAGTAGAGTGCATAACGTCTTCCACGTGTCTCACCTCAAGAAGGCACTTGGACACAATGTGGTTGCTTCTTCACAGTTGCCACCGTTGGACGAAGAAGGACAGTTGGTTCTAGTTCCCGAGGAGATACTTGATGTCAGAGAACGTTCCTTGAGGAATAGAACTATCAGAGAATGTTTGGTAAAGTGGAAAAACCTGCCTATGGAGGATGCAACTTGGGAAAGTGATGAGATATTGCAAGATCTCTAATTTGGCGCATTGCTTGAGGATGGCTACCTGGGAGGGGATGGACTGTATCAAGTCCCTCTCTAAGCTCCGGACATTTCCTGGTGGATCCTGGTCTTTCTTGGGGAACCCGGCTAGCCTAGTTAAATTTAGGCCTCTGCCTCATGGCGCCTGCAATGCCTCTATGGTGATTTCAACGTTTTGATCCCTTCCCAAGTCTTCTGTACTTCAGCAAAGTGCCTGCCCTATCTGTAGGCAACCTTGACCTACTTGCCTGGCACCCTGCTCTTTGCCTTCCTATGAGCCCAGCCCAGCTGACTGCCCCAAATGGTTGCCCATGACTGCACTTCACAAAGCATAAGCAACACTCAAAAGCCCACTTTAATTATTATAATTAAACGTTGACCCTTGGCTTAGACTTAATGACTTAATGTTGTTTTTAAAAGGTGGGTCCTTGAGGGTGGCGCCCTCATTGAGAAATGATTTAATATTTCCCTAAGTCAAAGCAAAGGTTTGAGGGGCGCATATTTCAAAGGATGATATTTAATTAAAATGTCAATTCTTAAAGCCTTGAAGAGAAAGTACGCCTTCTTGAGGAGATGAAGGTTTTGACCTAAAAGCAGATTTTAGGGTTCGTGAAGTCAAGCGAAAATTATAAAAAGGAGTCTTGTGCATCATTTTGGGCATCTTTGGACGACTATACTGTTATGCTGCCGGATTGGCTCTGGGACTGCTTCGAGGAATGAAGGCCTCCTAGCATTGGGCATCACTTCGTGTTTGGAAGACAACATCTAGTGGTGAATCATTGTACTGTGAGTTGCATTTAGTGTGTTTTGTTCATCAGTTCATTGCATAGTTAGATTCGAAGTTATCATTTAATAGTTTCAGCTTATTGCATTGTTTTAAGACAGCAGATTGCATGTTTGCTTCATAAATCAGAAAATACCAAAAATATCATTGTGGGTATTAGCTTATTGTCTGTGTTAGCCTTAGGCGCCCTTATGCTCCATATTGCAGATTTTAATGTTGTGAATTGAATTTTTAAAGCCAAGTCGAGTTTCTCAGCTGGGCCGTACCATCTAGGGACATTGGGATTTGTGCATAATTAATATATGGGCTTTAGATCTGTTTTCAGTGTCTCATCCTAGGCGTGTGCTTAGTTAAGAGTTAATGCATTTGATTTCTAGTTAATCGGAGGTCATTCGTGGAAGATATGAGCATTTTAGCAATTCCTTAGACTGCTGTTCTAAACATTTAATGAGCAGATTGTAATAAAATCAGAAATCTGTATCTTGATATTTGAAGGCATTTGGTTTTTGTATTACTATGCAAAGTAACGGTGGATTCCAAATGATGTAATGCTGATCCTTTAAATTCATAAGACATTGGCAGGCAAAGGCTCCTTATTTGTAAAACTGACAGTAGTAGTGGCAGTTAATTCATTATTGCTTAAATCAGATTGTGTTCTCATTTCCATTCAAAGTTATTGTAATAGTGAGATCTCCGCCCTATGGTCGCTACTATCCCATTCCGGGTTAGCAAGCACATTCTGGGTGTTGAGTAGTTTCATTTCTCAGCATCTTTCTTTCAAGCATTGTTTTGTATTCACTCCATCATATGGTCGCCCCTCACTCCGCTTTGGATTGGGTAGCACATACTTGGCGTCGAGTTCCTTTTCCAGCATAAGCAGTTTATTTTAGATCCTCTGACCAATGCTCACCATCATCGGTGCCATTCTGGTTAGAGTTGCTTTCTTGCACGCTTTGGTTTTCTCATCTAACCTTAACGGTGCACCGCTTTGTAATGTTGTAATCTGATAATTGAAAACAAAAAAAAATTTGGCTTTGGAATATTTCATATCAGCACATCTCTTGAATTTTGAAGCATACATTTGTTCAGCACGCTCTCTTATCTTGTAGATCATCCTCTTGTGTGATGGAATTCCAAATGCTTCACCGATAGTTGCAAGCGTGAGGTTGGCAAACAATCTACCATCAGGTGAGACAATAGACCTGTGATCAAGGTCATAGCAATTAGCACACTCCATAATTAGCTCTGGACACTGAATTGCTGGTGGAAAACAAGCAGCAACATATAATCCACTCTTGACAATATTGTGAATTGTGATCGAAGGACGATGGCTTCCAATTCCCATCATTCGAATTTTGAAAGCCTCCATGTTGAAAGAGCCCAAATTTGTATCAGCCAACTTGCCCAGCTTCGAAGAGAATTTTGACTCCGGAAGGAAAGACTTGCTCAGCTTCTTGATCACAGCCTGCCTAGATGCATTTGCTTTGCTGGACTCAGCATTATCTCTGCCATTTGCTCTTACTTCAGCCATCCTGCAAAAACAACAAATAGTCATCAGCAATTTAACTTAGAAAAATAGAATCACATTTGGGCTGCCAGTCGACTTTTGAAAAATGAGGAGCTTCGGCACTCAATTCTAACTTCAAACCTCAACACTTCTTTAGCAACTTCGAACTTTCAAGACTTAGAAAGTTTTCCAAGCAAGCCTTAGCAACTTCAGCACTTAGATAAAATCAGCCAACTTCACTTCAGCCACTTCTCAGCACTTAGACTTCTCCAACTTTGCACTCTTCAAAGTTCAGCTTCAACAATCCTCTTTTACTTCAAATCGAACTTCTTCACCAAGTTTTAGCTTGCATTGCAATCCTTACTTCAGAGCTCAAGTCGCACTTCTTCAGCTGATGGAGAAAAATGAATAAACTTCACAGTTCATATAGCTAAGTCGAATTCTAGAAGGAGCTATCTTTAGCCAGTATTTGAATTTCCCTCCTCAGGTAGCTGCAACACTTGGCATCTGGCATGAGGAATATTTTGACCTTCTAGAATTTCGAAAAGATTCACTTCACTGGTCAAGGCGTATTTAGCATTTTCAATTCATTTTTCTAACTTCAACTGTATCTTTAAGAAATTCAGTTCACCAGCTGAGGTCTGACACTTGATTTCATCCATCTCTTGCTTGAGAAAATTCACCTTCATGAACAATTTTGATCAAAATCATCTAGTCAATCAACTTCAAATTCATCATCTGAGGCATTTTATTTTCGAAAACACATTTTATTCCTTGCCTTAGAAAATTTTAAATTTTCCCCTTAGAAAATTCATCAATATGGTGCCCATGGAAAACTTCATCTTGAAGGCCTTGGCGAAGTGTGGAAGACTTTAAAATCAATTCTTCTTCGAAGATGTTCGATACCCAGAAGAAAATTCCCTTCAGAAAGCATCAAATCCATGGGTCTACAAATGAAGGGGTACATTTAATTTTTGAATTTTAAACCTTAGAAAAATATTTTCCATTAAATTTATTCCCATTCTTCATCTCTGGGCGTATTTTCTTGCTCTGTCTTGACAATTTTCAACAACCCCGTGAAGCTGGGACCTACAACCAATTTTATTCATGCCTCAGTGAATTTCATCTCCTCCATCTCCTCCATCTCCTCCATCTCCTCCATCAAACTTAGGCGTATTTTCTCTAAGGAAGGTGGAATTTAAATATTAACATTAGAAGAATTTTAAATCTTATTATCAACATGGGTGCATATGAGGGATCTAGAAGGATTTTGAATCTTGCCTTAGAAATTTTTTTTTTCCCATTCATCTTTCTCTAGTCATGGCGCATATAGCCTGGGGTGGAGGATTTTCATCAACACTTAGCATATATTTTCCTCTTAGAAAGCCACCATCTCCAACATCTTTGGGGTACATTTCACATGTCTACGAGGAATTAACTTCCATGCCTTAGAATATTTTCTCATCCATTTTCTTTGACCTTGCACTTGGGCACATTTAGCATGTTTAGGAGGATTTCACCACGCCTTGGTAACCTTTTTCCATCTTTACCTTGCTTGACTTCAACGCCTTGGTAACTTTTTTCATCTTTACCTTCACTTGGGCACATTTAGCACATGGAGGAGGATTTAACACCAACGCCTAGCATAAGTCATATCTTCACTTCTAACATGGGCACATTCAAAGGGTGGAGAAGGAAGTTTGAATTCAACGCCTTTGACTTGCCTTGACTCTTCTTCAAGCATGGGCGGATTTCACATGTGTAGGAGGATTTAATGCTATGCCTTTGTTTTTTCCTTACCTTCATCTTGAGATGGGCGCATTTGGGGTATGGAGGAGGATAAACTTCATGCCTTAGAAACTTTCATCACCCTATTTCTCCTTGGGCGCATTTTGAGGGTGGAGGTGGACTTAGCCTCAAACTTAGAAATTTTATCAACTTCACTTCCTTCCTTGGGCGCATTTAGGGGGTCCAGGTGGACTTAAATCCAGACTTAGACAATTTTCATCACCTTGGCTTGAAGATGGGTGCATTTAGGGGTAGGAGGTGGACTTAACTCCAATACTTAGAATTTTTCCTCAACCTTTTGCTAGTCATCTTGGGTGCATTTGACGGGGTGAACAGGACGAACTTCAGACTTGGAAAATTTTCAACCTTCACCAGCCATGGGCGCATTTCAAGGGTCAAGCAGGATGTTCTTCAAACTTAGGCGTTTTTCTCATCTTTACCAACCAGCTCATGCCTTACTATATATAGTAAGTCCTTTGATTTTCACACTTCTGAAGCTCAGATTGATTTGGAATTCATGCCACAGGATCTTCATGACCTAATTGATATGTTCACATTGTCGTCCAGAGCTGACCTACTATTTATAGCATGTTTCTGAAGGTGGTTTACTATTTATAGCAACTGCCTGATTTTGATACTTCCCCAACTCCGTTTGACTTGAAATTTAAATGTCGTGACCCTCATCAAGAGACTTGCCCGTTCACACTAGCGCCTGTTGCTGATTTACTATTTATAGCCTGTTTCTGGAACGCTCCGATTGCCTTCAAATTTTACCAGTGGATAGCTTGAAAGATACTGATCGCAGTGGGATACACCGGTTTTCGAAAATTCTGGCATTTTACCCCTCATTTTGGGTCCTGAAGCTGGAAACCCTAATTTGACTTGCATGTCTATCAAATGACCTCCGTTTTACTTCGTTTCTGTTGCACTTCACTCTGTTCATGATACTGATGTGTTGGGCAGCTGCCAGAATGGACCTGCTAAAAATAGTAAGTCTCTGAAAAGTGACCATCTCGCCTTGCATGTCAGATCACTGTGTAGCTCTTGAAAAACCCATAAAGAATAACTTGACATGCGTTGAAAAGCCCTGCATGCAAACCCTAAAAATAGCCTCTTAAGACGTCTCCTGAAAAAGTCCTGATCCTGGTTTGCATGTTATATCATTGCGAAGCCCTCGAAAAACCCACAAGGAATGTTCAGACATGCGAAGAAAATTCCAACATGCAAACCCTAAAAATAGCTTCTAAAGGCTGAATACTGAAAGTCATCGTCTCATTTTGCATGTTACATCATTGTGTAGGTTTCAGAAAACCCAGAAATAATCTCCAGACATGCATTGAAAAACTTTGCATATAAACCCTAAAAACAGCTTCTGAAGGTGAACTTGCTAAAAATAGAAAGTTGTTCGTTTCAGCTCAAAATTTGTAAACAAACAGGTTGACATGTTCTGGATGCAGTGTGACTGAGAGAACTTCAGCAGTGTTGAGAGAACGCCCTGAATTGAACACTTACTAAAAATAGTAAGTTGTCGGAATTCGATGAAACTTAGCTGGGAACCTGCTGGAAGCATACTGACTGCAACGCGAAGCTCAGATTCCAATTTATTCACTCCATTTGACTTCAAATTGACCAGAAAAGGTCACAACAGATACTAGTTGGTCAAAGAGTTATTTCTCTTTTGGGTACAGGTGCAATCCATAACTTTATTGATTCTCGGTTGGTGGAGAAGAGAGGCATTCAAACTCAGTAATTTGAAGGTATTCGAGTTAAGGTTGCAGATGGGTACACTCTCAATTGTGAGAGGATGATTTCTGATTTGCCAATGAAATTCAACAATTTTGAGTTTAAGGCAGATTTTTATGTTGTGAACATGGGAGGTACAGATGTAGTTCTTAGCATGAAGTGGCTTCATGCGATAGGAGAGTTCACACTTAATTTACATGACATGGAGATGAAATTTAAAGTTGATGGCACAAATCATGTTCTCAAAGCCATAAAGGACAGCAATGTAAAAGAAATTTCACTCCAAAGAATGGAAAGATTGATTCGGTATGACATGGTGGATTGGTCAGCAGAATGCAGGATAATGCCTTCACAAAAAGAGCAGCAACATTCTTCTTATCATCTAGATGTTCAGGCACTTCGAATCAAACATGCAAAGGTTTTCAGTGCTATACCACCTAGTAGACCTCCTGATAGAGGTATTGAGCATATTGTGGAGTTGGAGGAGGGCACAAAACCTATCATGATCACTCCTTACCGACACCTCAAACGTTTGAAAGATGAAATTGAAAAGACCATCAAGGAACTTTTGGCTATGGGGCACATTAGGCCGAGTAAGTCACCCTTTGCTTCATCAGTTGTTTTGGTGAAGAAAAAGGATGGTACACTTAGAATGTGTATTGACTACAGGATGCTCAATAGGAAGACTATTAAGAACAGGTATCCCATACCACGGATTGACGAGTTAATAGATAAGCTACATGGAGCTTGCTATTTCTCGAAGATTGATTTGAGGATTGGGTACCATCAGATCAGAGTCCAAGAGGAGGATATTGAGAAAACCGCATTCAGATGCCACTGTGGACATTATGACTTCTTGGTTATGCCATTCAGTTTAACCAACGCTCCAGCCACTTTCCAGACCGCAATGAACAGGGTTTTCCATCCTCACTTGAGGAAATTTGTTTTGGTGTTCTTCGATGACATACTAGTTTATAGCAAGTCTTGGGAGGAACACATAGTTCACTTGGATGCAGTATTGAGCATACTTGATAGGGAGTCCTTGTACGCCAAGGAATCCAAGTGTGCATTGGGCATGGGAGAAATTTTATATCTGGGTCACATCATCAGCAGTGAGGGAGTCAGTATGGATCCAAAGAAAGTTCATGCTATCATTGATTGGCCTACACCTGAGACATTGACACAGCTCAGAGGGTTTGTAGGTCTATGCGCCTTCTACCGTTAGTTCGTTAGTGGATTCTCACGTCATGCAGCGCCACTGACCGATTTGACTAAGAAGGAAGCCTTTGTGTGAACACCTTTAGCACAAGTGTGCTTTGAAAAGTTTAAACTTCTCATGACTACATGTCCAGTTTTGGCATTACCAAACTTCACCAAGCCGTTTGAGCTACATTGTGATGCTAGTGGTGAGGGTATTGGGGGGCAGTCATCATGCAGGACCGACATCCTATAGCTTTCGAGAGCAGGAAGTTGAGAGGTCTTGAGAGGAGCTTTAGCATTTACGATAAAAAAATGTTGGCCATCATGCATGTCATGGCCAAGTTCAGACAATATTTGGTTGGTAGTAAATTTTGTGTTAAAACCGATCACAATAGTCTGAAACATTTCCTAGGACAGCGAGATTTGAATGAAAGACAACAAAAATGGGTCAGCAAACTTCAGTCCTATGATTTTGACATCTCCTATGTCAAGGGTACACAGAATGTGGTTGCTGACGCATTATCTTGCCACCCACACTTGAGCTCCATTTCAGAGATTGTAGAGGACTGGAGACACATAATAGTTGTAGAGTATGCTAAGAACCCATGGGCTTCTAGCATAGTGGGTGGGACAATACAGGATGGCAGATACTCACTTGTAGATGATCTTATCATTTATAAAGGGAGGACATTTCTAGTCCTAGGTCTTGAGATGAGGAACAGGGTATTGAGATCATTTCACGATTCACCTATGGCAGGACATCCTGGTTACTTTAAGACCTACATGCAGGTACGTGAGAGATTCTCTTGGAAAGGTCTCAAGTCATTTGTTCTTCAATATGTCAGGGAATGCCTTTTTTGTCAGCAGAACAAGCAAGAACATACATACCCTGCAGGATTACTTCAGCCGCTTCCTATTCCTGAGAGGAAGTGGGGATACTTGTCGATGGACTTCATTACAAGCTTGCCAAAAGGGAAAAACAACATTTTTGTGGTAGTAGATAGATTGACGAAGTATGCTCATTTCTTCCCAATCACTACTACTCACACAGCTACACAAGTGGCGGACTTGTTTTTCCGAGAAGTATTTAGGTTGCACGGTTTGCCTTGGAGCATAGTCAGTGACAAAGATAGTAGGTTTATGACTAACTTCTGGCAAGAGTTATTCAAACTTTGCGGGACAAAACTCACTCCGAGCACTAGCTACCACCCACAGACAGATGGGCAGACTGAGATAGTCAAAAAATGGGTGGAGGGATACTTGAGGAATTACAATTCAGGGCAGCAGAAGGCATGGGTGAAGTGGTTATACCTTTGTGAGTATTGCTACAATACCACTTATCACATGAGTATTCAGATGACACCTTACCGAGCGTTGTATGGATATGATGCTCCGAGTTTTCTAGATTTTTTGTTGAGTGACAGTAGAGTACCTAGTGCTAGGGATCTATTACAGGAGAACCAGGACATTATGAGAGCACTTAGAGAGAACACTCAGAAGGCTCAAAATCAGCAAAAGCAATATGCTGATCAGCGGCGAGTGGAGTGATCTTTCGAGATTGATGATTTGGTGTATCTGATGCTATAGCCTTATAGGCAGTCCACACTTCGTAAGAAGGGCGCTGAGAAACCCAAGCCACAATACTATGGACCATTCAGGGTTGTCAGACATGTCGATGAAGTGGCTTATGAGTTAGATCTACCAGTTGACAATAAGGTTCACAATGTGTTCCATGTGTCACACCTCAAGAAGGCGTTGGGACAATAGGTGACTCCTACAGATTTACCACCCCTGGATGATGAGGGGAAGCTGATTTTGATACCTAAGGCCATTCTGGATTCCAGAGAGCGTCATCTTCGAAGGTGGGTTATCAGGGAATATCTGGTAAAGTGGAAAGATCTACTAGCAGAGGATGCTACTTGGGAGGGTGACAGTATTCTACAACATCCGGCTTTGAGTTTGCTTGCGGACAACCAAATTCAAGGAGGGCGGACTGTGATGTCCCCACTCTAGTCAGCTCTAAGGAGCAGTTGAGTTAGCCTATCTCTTGGACCCTTGTAGGCTAACAGGATTTGATTAGAGGGTCAATGGCCTTGTTAGTGGGTTTTGTCGTTTTTGTCCTTGGAGTTCAGTGATTGGCTCACAGCATGCCTTGGCAGTTCAGGATTTGATAGCTTCCGACGGCACGTCAATACATTGAGTTATGAGTGAGATATTAATATTTCAGTGTATTAAAGTGTTTTACTTTATTTCACGGAATATTATAAAGTCAACTTGATTTTATAATAAAGTAATCACTTAAATTTATTTAAGTGAAATATAAAACACTTTATCAAAAGGGGCACCATTTATTTATTCACTTGACTATTGAAAAGCCATTTCCTTGGGATGCGTGCCTTTTGGCTTTATATGCAAACAAAGGAGAAATTGAACTCATTATTGATTATTGATTATTTGATATTTCCTCTTGGCTTTGCTCAGCGTGGGTTTTCTCTGAGACAAGGGTTTCAGGAATCTTTTATCTCCGGAGAGCAACAATTCTTCACAGATTTGTGATTGTGAGACTCTGAAAGATCAGTTGAATGATTGCAACCATGTGAGCTTCACTTCAGGAGTTCTACAGTGCTTTTATCAGGTTTCTCTGCACAGTTTGATTCTTTTTCAAAGGCAGAAGAGGGTTTCTTCATTAGAGGCGTTACCCTTCAGGTTTCCAGTGGTTTCCAGCGCTTATCACCATCTCTCTTGCAAGGCCGTACTTTCTAGCATTGGAAAATGTGCCTCTTGAGCTAGGCGTGTGAACTTCTTGGCAAAAACGCCTTCCTTCTGGCTTCAAACAGGGTTTCATTCTTGGCGCCTATCCTTCACAATAGTTTGTGTGCAGTTTTTGTTGGGGAGAAGTACCATATGTAGCCCAAGCGTCCATTTATGTTAGTTTTCACCATTTTCGACTGGCAAATGTGGATATCTTCTTAATTAAATAATCTGGTGGCTTACGGGTATGTCTATCATATGCTATCTTATTGTAATGGTTATTTAATACTATCTGCATTTAAACTTGGTCAATATTAGCTCAATTTCTGGTTTTATGAGCTTTTATATGCTGCGCCCCTTCTATTTCTCTCTAGAAACTTTCTTAAAAAACTTAAAAGAACACAAAAAGATAATCAAAACAACAGGGGTTTGAAGAGGAGCCAGTTGGGCTCATCACAGAGATAGGGTATCATGTAAGAATTGCTACAATCACTTTCATGTGGGAAAAAGAATGAACTTTTCAATATCTTGATATGTTTATAAGTTCACATCACCTAATATAGTAACTTGTAACAATCAGCAGATGCAACATTTTTATTTATCAAGCAAACATGTAGAGAGTTAAAGAAGGGAATCTATAGGTTGAGCAGGTACTAGTTCTCTTCTAGGTATGCCACTCCCCGGATCGGATGACCAAGAGTTATGCCATCGGGAGCCAAGGGGGTTATATCCGCTCTTGGGCTTAGAGAGAGTATCTACGAACCTCCTATGGATTCCTCTCCTCTAAACTATCGCATGTTTAACTTGAGGAATTCTCCAACATAGTTGGGAGATGATGAGGATGGATAAGGAAAGTAGGTACAAACGTATCCCCTAAGTACACCACTCCTCGTATCGGATGACTGAGTATCATGCCATTAGGAGCCAAGAGGGATGGTAAATCCGCTCCTAGGCTTTGGAAAGATTGCTTCGGGTGGACTTGTCCTTCTCATCCAATCCCTTACTATGATAGAGTCCTAAACTTGGTGAAATTTGACTTATATAACTAAAATTGTGCAATGGATAAATCAGATTCTTTTTTTTTAATTCTTTTTAATGTGTTGTATGGTAAATAATAATCCTTATATGCTTTATATTTTGTTATTATCTAACATGGTTGCAGGTCATAAATAAAAATTCACCTTAGGGGACATTACACAGTATCCTAAATTGTCTGGGTTGTTGATTCCACAATACATTAGACAAATTATGGATCATTACATAACCATTTAGCCAAACTAGTTATTTTGGGTTCATAATTCTTTCATGAGATCATACTCAATAGTGACAAACAGAAATACCTAAATGTGCATTATTATGTACTTCATGTGATTGAAATCATACTAGTGCATAAAGAAAAAAATTCTGCAACATCTAAAGTAGTTGATACCATATTAACTAAGATAGTTCCTGACACCAAAATCCATATCTGCTTGAAAGAGTTTAGGATGAAAATTAAGGAGGTAAGATTTAACCTATACAACTTCTATAATGAAATAATTCTAAGTAAAAACTATATTAACTATAAACCTTAAAAGGTGAACAATAAAGACCTTGTATCTGGAGTAGCATGTTAATCAACAGTTTTAAAAAAGTGTTAAAGCATGGTAGCATACCCCTGTACCATCCTTCGTCTTGTAATCAGTTCCAAATACAGTCAGCTCAGGTCGCCTACCAACTGCAACTTGTTGAACAAATGGCATGAGATTGTTTGGAATTCCCCGTGGATCTTCACCTATAATTCCACTAGGATGAGCTCCAACAGGATTGAAATATCTAAGCAACATGATTTTCCACTCAGGATCTGCCCGGTGAGCATCACGGCAGATTTCTTCAATGAAGAGCTGCAGAATAAAATGATAATTGATTCACAAGTGAGGCACAAATATTAATACATATAATGATCCAGATCTTCCATAATATGTATGAGCGAAATGCAATACTACAGTTCACATGTAATACTGGCAGTGCCAGCTATCTGTGCAACTAAGCTAAAACTGCCTTACCTTAGTTCGTCCATAAGGGTTCATTGCACATAGTGGGAAGTCCTCTGTGCATGGGACCTCCTTTGGCTGACCATAAACTGTAGCAGATGATGAGAAAACTAGCTGCAGATACCCATGACATCAATCAGTTGACATAAACATAAACTATGTAAATGGATTATCTACTTCAATGGACTAAATCCCACAACTGTGAAAATGCATTATGTAAAAATAGTCATAATAAATTATGTTCTGAAAAGTTGACTAGATGTGGAATTCTTGACCAGTCGAAAAGATAACTGAAATCTAATGACAAAGGAATTATATTATTATCCAGGAATCAACTCAAAAAGCCAAAGCTGCGAATAGCATTGAAAATGTAATTATGCTATTTACGAACAGTGGATTTACCATCTTGGTCCAAGACTTAGTGTAGGCTTACATATGTGTAGAATCATAATACTTGAGCAATATTTTTTTGAAGATCAAGAAAATAAAGAAAGATTACCAAGCAGTGGACTTGCACATCCATAGAAGCTAGTGGAGATGGTGTAGAAGACTGCAGCAGAGCTCTTGCACTCCCATACTCCACAATTTCAGTTGGGTCAATCTTTTTTTCTTTTATTAGTTTTACATAATAATAGAACTTGTTTGTACTTATGAAATGGGTTTCACATTATAAAACATGCTACTAAACCCTAGAAAAAAGAGTGTACATGCACCACAAGCGCAGAATGTAAACTAGAAAAAAATGTTGCAGACATTAAGCACCTTAATAATATTTGAGGCATATGCAAGGTGCCAAATATACCATTCACTAATGCAATACCTTTAGATGGATGTTTCAACTTGTTCTGTTTTTTAGCTTAGATAGAAACTTACGCACAGATTCAATGTGAACGTGTTGGAAATGGTTAAAGTGGTTCGAGTTAGTTTAGTCTAATAAAGTGTAGATAAGGGTGCTTTTTGGAAGATAAGATTTCTAGTTGGATAATATAAAGATAAGAGCAAGATAGAAGAAGAAATATACAGTGAGTTTCCATGCAGCTGTGAGATGTACAGCTTGTAGAGGTTTCCTTGTATGTTTTTTCAAAGGAATTAAAACTGATTGCAAGTGCAAATTACTTGTGTATTTGTTTTAAACTTCTGCATTTGAAGCTGTGTGATTGTTACAAGATTCAGAAATTTATTTTTCTGCAGTTAAATAATTTCTGATTTGAGCTATTTAATTTCTGTTTCAACTTGTTCTGTTTTTTAGCTCAGATAGAAACTTACGCACAGATTCAATGTGAACATGTTGGAAATGGTTCAAGTGGTTCGAGTTAGTTTAGTCTAATAAAGTGTAGATAAGGATGCTTTTTGGAAGATAAGATTTTTAGTTGGATAATATAAAGATAAGAGCAAGATAGAAGAATAAATATACAGTGAGTTTCCATGCAACTGTGAAATGTACAGCTTGTAGAGGTTTCCTTGTATGTTTTTTCAAAGGAATTAAAACTGATTTGAAAGTGCAAATTAGTTGTGTATTTTTTTTACACTTCTGCATTTGAAGCTGTGTGATTGTTACAAGATTCGGAAATTTATTTTTCTGTAGTTAAATAATTTCTGATTTGAACTATTTGATTAGAGAGACATTAGGACAGCAGTCACCTGCGATTGGAAATTCTTCACAATTGAATTCAGCTGGTAGGTTCATAGACTTAAAAGAAAATAATTTTTTATCTTGAAAATAAAGCTCGAGATGACTTCTAATGGAAACAAGAAAGAAACTTAAAAGACTAATTTTCAGATCCTTTTCAAAACTTAACAACTCAGGTAAGTGCTGAGCTCTGTTTGTTTAGAAAGAACATACTATTTGCTATGGTCAGGGCTTAATTTGATATGTTTGATCTCCTTGTTTTGGAAGCACTCTATATAGCCCTTAATATTATTACTTTAATTGTTTGTTCAACTTTCATTGAAATGCAATACATCATGATCTTGCCACAGTGCCACTGAATTGCGACACAGACAACATCTATGGCCAAATGCATTTTTAATATAATATAATGTTATTTTTACAAGAATGGTCTGGCACAACTAGCATCTAAGGTCAAAAGCATTTTCAGAAAAGGACCTAATATTATTTTCTTTTAGTTTGAAAACAATTCACCCCTAATCTAGGGAAATTACAGATTCAATGTGAAATTGTAAATAACCATATGTCATCAAAGAGCCCCAATCAAATGGAATATGTAATATACACCCCCAATTTGTTTTTTGAAATTAGCTTCTGTAAGAAGCCTACCTTATCTCAACCAGATTTTTCCCTCCTTGCTGGCTTAATATCTTATGTAGGTTAAAAGATATGAAAGAAAATACCAAACAATGAAATTGTAAACAAATCAATCAACATATGAGAATGACACACTTAGGAAACATTGATGGCTTCTTATTGAATCAATAATCAGATTACAAATAGATGATAGCTTGTAGCTTATAATCAGATAATCTGATTTAGAAAATCAGATCTCATACAATATGCAAAATAGCCAAAATATATATATCAAACCCTAACCAAGTTGTTGGAGAAGGAAACCCTATCAGATCTGCATGAAGTATGGATGATATGCCCAACTGAAAAGAGCTCTAACAGAATGATAGGTGCTATTGCTACAGTCTCCAACTATGATTGATCTGCAGAAAGGGTTCTTATAGCTCCTCAAAATGGACGTCCAAGGCTGAAGATGTGAAATACAGCTACAAAACCAGCAACCCCTTCAATCAGAATATATATTGATATGCCAAAATAGATGCCAAGACTAAATACAATCAGATCACACCTAAAATTGCAATTTCCAGTCACCAAACTGGAAACCCTAGTCACCCAATATCTTCAAAATTCATCTAAAATCACCAGCATCTCCAAAATTCATGAAACCAACTTTATTGCACTCCAAAATGTCCCTAGTATGGATTGCCCAAGGTAGATTTGCTCAGAAAAATTTGTAGACCTCCAAATCTGATTTTTGACCAAGAACTTGTCTTCAAACCCTAGCTGTTAAAAACACCAAGCTTGCACAATTCTGCCCTATGATGAAATCTGAGTGATGTCAGCTCTCAAACAGGGGTAAGGGAGCATCACCAAACCCAACTCAAGGGAGCACCACCTTGAAGAATTTTGAAAACTTATTTCAGACAAGAGAAAGCAAGTATCAATGCATCATGATTATCTCATAGCCTTCCATGCCTTCTTAAATAAGGCTTCTAGTCCAAACTGCCATTAGAAGGAGAATCTAATTTGTTTGTATTAAAATATTCAATAACTTCATTGCTAAGGCACCTAGACCACCCTTAGGGAAGATCTAATTTTATTTCATTAAAATATTCATTGCCTTCATCATTAAGGCATCTAAGCTGCCCTTGGGGAAGATCAGATTTTACTTCACTAAAATATTGGTTGCCTTCTTCCTTAAGTCTCCTAAACCGCCCTAGGAGAGAGAATTGACCTTCTAGAAGCAAGGAGAGAGAATTGGCCTTCTAGAAGCAAATCAAACCTGATTTGATGTGGGTTGACCAGCCAAGGAGGATGGTAATATTTTATCTATTTTAAAACTCACCTCCTTGTTTGCTTTGACTTGCAAGTGGACCATGAGATAATAATAAAATATGATCAACATTATACTTTATTTTTGTTAAGGATAATTCCCCTCTTAAATCTCTAAAAACATCTTACCAAAATTATGATTCTCATGGCCAAAATCATTCCCTTATCTCACCTTCTAACCCACGGGAATGTTGGATGGGCTAGAATCAAGTCACCAAGATGTCACTCCAAGAATGGGGACATTACAACTTCAAATGAAAGTGAGATGCAATGCAACTTCCTTTCCACTTGGTGATCACCCAAATCCCAAAATGGGCAAGGTGAGAGCAACAATGTTCATGACTTACAATTAACTGAATTGCTAAAACTAAAAGGAAATGCACTAGGTGGCAAACCAACCAATACAAATTATTTAGCGAAGGTTTTATGCAATACTGGAAAGAAATACACTTCATGCTAGCGGAGTGTTCAATACAAATAAAATATTAAAATAACAACACTTCCACTTGTTCAATGAGAATTCAAACATGGCACTTCCACTTGTTTAATGGAGTAGAAAATTACTATTGTAACCACTTGTTCATTGGGGTAAGTCCCAAATTCATCCACTTATTCAGTGAGGTGAGTACATAAATCAAGAAGCATATGTCAAACACACTAATGGTACTACCATCTAGTGTTTACAATGTTGAATCAGATGCAAATCATCGCAAATCTATCAAAACTCACCAAACAGCCGTTTGTTCACCATGAAATGTCTTAAAGACTATCAACAAGGACTAGGTTCCCCCAAACAAAGAATTTTGAGCACTTATAATCAACCACTCCAAAGTTCCCACACCACACTACTAGGCCCACCCTAGCAAATGGTACGGCCTAGTTAGGATGAAGTATAGTCTCAAACAGCAATAAATACCTCCTTGAAAGTGTACAATCTAATAGGAGACAACCATAACACTTGCCCAAGTTGTTAACAAATGATGATAATGGAAAAATTTGACCACACAAGTGGTATGACTTACTACAGGTGAATAGTACAGCCAACATAGGAGACAACCATAACACTTGCCCAAGTTGTTAACAAATGATGATAATGGAAAAATTTGACCACACAAGTGGTACGACTTACTACAGGTGAATAGTACAGCCAACATAGGTACCTTCACCAATCACCTTAAGAAACACTTCAAAATCTTTTGAAAACTTGAAAGTTGAAAGTAATCACACCAAAAGTATGCAACTTAAAACACACCAAAATCATCCATATCTGCAACCAAAAGCTCCAATCCATAGCACAATGGTGATCTTTGTATGAAACCACACTAGCTAGCTAGGGGGGGGGGGTTTCATCCCTAAAACCAGCAACTTCAAAAGGGTTTTCGTCCTCAAAAAGCTTGGGAAAAACTCATGTTCATTGCATAACATAATAATAGCATTCACAAGTCTAACCTTGCCCAAATCCTCCTTTATAGCTTTTTGGAGGGAAATATTCATAATTTTGAAATAATAATTCCAATATTCACCAAAATGACCTTTTAGAAAGAAAAATAAAATTTGAACATGCAAGAAAGCCCCACATATCCTAGGCATTCAACTTTGAACCACTTTAAATACCTTTTTAAAGAGATACTACACTTAAGCTATCACTTTAATATTTTAACATCAGAAACTTAAGTGAATATTTATATTATTTTACCCAAGTTGCAAAAAGCACTGAAACATCATAGAAACCAAACTCTGATCATACCAACATGATATTGAAGATTTGGGATGATGATTAGAGGCAACTGGATGAGTTACTAAAAATAGACTGCTCCAAGAAATTTGGAGTGCTCTCAAAAAGTCTGAAATCAATTCTCAAAATCTCATGAGGATCCACATCACCAATTGAGCTCATTGCCAAGAATAATACCCCTGCAATATTGAACCTGTGCTCTCCAAGAACTTTGGAGTTCCCCTTTACTCACCAATTAGTCTATGGGAAACTCAGAAATAGGCTAATCGTACACCGGCTTATTATGCTCGAGAAGGCGACATTACAGAATAGTGAAAGTGCAGCAAAAGAAACTTCATGGAGATCTTTGGAATCTTGTGCTAATTTGTAGTATTTTAAAGTAGTATCACTCTTGAAGAAGTATGAATTGTAAATGCTAAATAGAAAATTGAGCAACAATAGAACCAAAAACACTGATTTTGTCATTCTTGCCTCAGGAAAAGTTGTAAAGTGCAGAGATAACAAGTGTTTGATGGCAAAATTCATTGCAGCAATTAGAATATTTAGTAAAAATATGTATAAATTAGAACCTTTTCATTAAGTAAACAGGAAAGAATTTGAGAAAGAAAACAGGAAATAAATAGTTTAGTATAAGTCTGAAATTCCTGAACTAGTTAAGGTATTTAGTATTTAGTATTTATCCTTAACAAGTCAGATAAAGGAACTGTAGTCCATCAAAGTGAAATACTGACCCATAGTGAAGGACTCTTTATGTTTACTCATAAGTAGCATTGTTCTAAAATTGTAGATTCTTATAATCCACAACATTATTCTACTACTCACAGCAAGGAATATACATAAGATTTCATTATCCAATGCAAAATAATTGTAGAACATAATGCTAATACCTGTTCAAAATCTTATGACACTTGAATATAGAGACATCATCTAATTTTCATAACTGATTTCTAAATTAGAAACATGGACAAACTATTTTATGGGATAAAATTATTAATGGATACTTTAAACAAGGACTTCTTGCATACAAACTATTGTATGCATTAATAATTGATATTTTAAGCATCACCTTCTTGCAATCATGAGCAATCATAACTTCCAATAGATTTAATGTGCCAACTATGTTATTGTTGTAGTAAAGTAATGGCTTGGCTACACTCTCACCCACAGCTTTCAGTCCAGCAAAATGAATAACAGCATCAAATCTACAAAACAAAAGGACATTAATTATATATGTAGACAATGAAGAAACCATTAAGGATTCCTTGAAATGAGTAGACAATGAAGAAACCATTAAGGATTCCTTGAAATGAGAAAACAACAACAAACAATATCAACATGGAGATTGAAAATAGAACATTAATGTGATACAAAGACATTTATTGACTTTCCACAACTAGGGAAATGTCTAAATTCATTTTTAAAGAACTCTACCATTAAAAGTTGTTACATCCCTGCAAAACTCACCATTTGCACCTTGTTCTTCCATATTTTCTAGAAACATCTTCAATGTATTAAAGCCAAAATCCACTATATTGTCTTCCCAGACCATATAGCGGGTAATTTGACATCATGATCTTTGTTTGATAGTGATGACATTTGCAGAAGCAATGGATGCTCCATCTATTTTCAAAGTGACAAAGATCACAAGAAGATGTGACTAATCTTGTTTATGTGTCATGATCCCTTTTTGGCACAAATATAAGTGTGATGCTGGTAAAAT
>VDFB02370274.1:0-88960 GCA_007258455.2 Sequoia sempervirens | reverse complement strand
CTCAACAGAAATCAATGAAGTGCTAGAACTTTTAAAATAATATAAGTCTTGGGAAAGGGCTATTTGTAATTATTGAAGTTCAAACAAAGATTGGAGTGTTGCTTCCTGACCAAGCCTAGGCCTCTACTATGAATCTCCTTGCAAAATAACCCACAAATCTTAATTTTGCTCATCACAATCAGTGTTGCGAGGTAGGTGTCAAAGCCCTCATTCTAGTTTCATTGCAATTTTGTGAATGTTTGCATGATAGATGCAAACCTTGCTGTCAATTATTGGAGGTGAATTTTTTTTCCAAGTCCTTGCCTGTGCATTCATGGATAGCATGTGCCATAGCCATTCCATACACCAAGGTACAGTTTTGTTCCTTGTCATTCACCAAAACCTCCTAGAAACCCTAGCTCATCTTATTTGCCTATTAACCAAACCTCACAAAATGAAATATAGATACTAGGGCTACGGATATACCACAATGATTGGAAATTCCTTTCCAAGGTAGGGGATAGTAAGTTAGGGCATGCCAATTTAAATGATTTTTGGGAGAAAATGGGCAAAACCCCAAGGAGAGAAATTGCAAAATTGACTTTTGGCAGTGGGTTAGCTCATATTGTAGGTTTCCCTCCTTCAACACAATGCATTGAAATAAACATTACCAAGCCGAAACTTGGGAAAACAAGTTTGGTGATTACAAACTAATAGCCAAACTGGATTGTCCTATTGGAATCAGATTTAGGTTGCTAGTAATGGAAGAATATGCTGAAATAGATTTAGTCCTTGCTGATTGCTTCTTCGAAAAGAAGAAAGATTTGTGCCTGAATAACATAGCAAAATATTGGCTCAAAGTTCGAGGAGGGGCAAGTAACATTTACCAAAGAATCTACAGAGGGTGCATTTTAATGAAGATATATCCGATATGATTACCCTATTGAACAAGGTCATGGGAAAGGAAGATACAAGAGAATTTGATTACTGGATATGCTAGTATATAACAATCATTTGTTATGGAGCATGAGCAATTGGTGAACTTCCCTACAAACCAATTCTTTTATATGTCTTTATATTTGTTCTATATAATTATGGGCATGGAAGCATGACCAGGGCGGCAAACACAAGGTGTTAATGATAACACAATGCAAATATATGAACTTTCACCATGCTAATTGTTAGGGAATTGGAGGGCAACCATGAAGTCAGAATCTCCAAGAAGCAGGTAGTTTGATAACTCGGTTCGGTAGTTACTGCATACAATATCCTAAATTTACTTACATCCGAATTGGGGGATTCAATGAATCTCCATACAAACTTCCTTGGTATGCGAGTGATGATTTGGTTCTCATAGAGGTGCATAGACAAGTGAGAGAGGTCAATAAAGTGTACAAAGAAAGAAAGAAAGTAGGTTATCCTTTCCCTGTTAGACTTAACTGTTATACATGCAAGTCATCTGCTGATGCTCAGAGCATAAAGAGATCCTTGGCCAAAATTACATTGCACTTCTATGAGGCAAGATTCCCCTTTGACAACAAGAACTATATTCAAAATAACTTAAATCTGGGTCCAAGTTATCATCATAACCCTCATCTTGAAGATTATTGGGAAGATTGCAAAAATGATTTCAAAGTTAGAAGGCGAGATTGAATGAGACTGACAATTGATCAAATGAAAGCCTTTAATTGTGGGACGGTATAGAGATGGTTGATGATGTCAATGCTTCCATTCAGACACAACATTGTCTCCTATTAACTAGGCTGATAAAGAGATGAAAGACATAAGGGAAAGATCATTATTTTTATTCAAGAAAAGTCAAAAGTGGCATATAGCTAAAATTGTAGAGCACATTGCTACAAGACTTCTTGCAAAGGAGAAAGTACAAAAGAAAAATGATCAGGTGAAATCTTCCTCAATCCTTAAAATCACTTCAGTTTATAGCACCAGATCTAAAGTTAGCACTTTTGAAGGAGGAGACAGAAAGGATCTAAACAAAGTTGTTAGTCCAAAGGGGTTTTGTAGTGAAGATAATATCGACCCTTGAAAGGAACTTAACATCAGGAGGCCAGTTTAGATTGAGCAAACTATAGTTTCTAATGCACTTTAGAAGACTTGCAAGCTGATCCTTCTAGTCCTTCTGCACCTCCGGTACCTCCTCCATTGCCTCCACTTCTGCCACCTTCTCCACCACCAAATCCTCCGCCTTCACTAACACAAAATAATATAGGTGATAACATTCCTCCAAAGGTTACAATCCCACCCCAAATGTGTGATTTTCTACTCCCAACCCCAATGTCTCTCCTGCATCATCCCCTTTTCCATGGTTGAAGGAAATGGTTGGCAAGAAGAGAAAATGTGCTCAGATATTGGATTGAGGATTTGATGTTGTAGCCAAGTTATTACAAGCCACTCAATCTAAACAAGCTTGTACAACATCTAGATTGATGGTGGACCCAACTCCAAGCACTTCTTTTGTGGATATTGCCAAACCTGTTCAAGATAAGGACAAGGAAGATATAACTGAGGAGGATTACATTGTCTCAAGGATTGATCTCGGCCCTTCTACTCATGAAGGTGATATCAATAACTTCCAAGTATCCATTGCTCTTCTTGTGGAAAGAACAAAAAAAGAAAGACAAACCAAGGAACAATTGGAAGAACAAATACAGGTTTTAGTTTCTTATGTCAAATCGATTGTGGATACCTCTACTAGGTTTGTGGATACTATTTCATCTTGTAATGTCCCCAAATTTGGAGAAACCCTAAATCTGCCCTAATTTATCAATTTTGAATAATCAATCTGGTTTAGGGAATATCTATAACTTGATTAGGTCCCTGCAAGACAGAATTATAAAATATTTACAAGATAATATTATATGATGCCCTTATTTGAATATGTAAAGAAAACAAGGGAAGTAAGATTAGTGATACAACCACCTGTTTAAGACCCGCAAATAGGTTAGTAAACATCTATAACAAGAAACAAATATCATATTATAAATATATTGGAATCTTTTAGGTTTCTAATTCATTCTTCCCTGAACAAAATGGTCTGATAGGGTTCCCAAGATACCCTCTACCCTAGGCCCAAGAGCTGTACACCTCTCTTGGCCCCATGTGGCCCTTGCCAACCATATGGGGTGGTGTGCCTAGTGAGGTGTCCTATCGTCATTCCCCTGTACCAGAGCCATTATCGCTTAATCATATTGAGAGGTTGAGGGTGCAGCTACAGCAGGGTGTACTGGAAAGTCATTCCCTCTAAGCTCAAGAGCAGTACACCCCTCTTGGCCCACATGTGGCAGGCCTCAACCATCCATCATGGGGGTGGTGTACTTAGAGGGTGACCCCAATGCTGTTTACCCTCCTTGTAGGCCCTTAGCTCCCCCTAACATGGCTAGTTGTTTACAGTCAGATAATATGAATATCATTCCATAAAACACACATATTCTGTTCTTAAATCAATGACAGTGACACAGATTCATCATACGTATTAACAAATATTGATACTCAAATTCATGCATATGTGCAGACTATCATTATCATGACTAATGAATATTGGATCTTCTGCCAGAATTAAATACATATCATGCTCATCTTTAGTTTATATCATATTCACAAAATATCATAAGAAGCATACCATAGTAAGATATAACATATTACAAGAATAATAATCATAAATCATAGAATATATATCTGCATACCATAGTTAGATAAAGCCCATCATAAGAATAAATATAAATAACCAAATATAAAATAACTATGATAGACATACCCCAATCTGCCCACGTGCTGTTAATACCTGTGATGTTCTTATGCCTGAGTTTTGAATATGTTTCTAAGGATAAATCAGAAGATATCCTTTTATAGATGACTCGGTGATTGCTGTTCAGAACATATATACTCCTTTTATTCCAACGATCTGCTCTTAACACTCAGAAGATATTGTTAGTATAAATCAATGGATAGAAATCTATTATCATATCAAAGCATCATAAATTCTTATAGGACCCAATAATTACTGAAGTATTATTATTGAACAATCATATATATATTTACATATATGTATATACCCTGTATATATATATGTGTGTGTGTGTGTGTGTGTGTGTTTGTTCCCTGACTTATATCAGTTAGTATTCATATACATATGTTTATACAATTATTCCTTTCACTTATATATATGTACTCTTTACTCACTCTTATGATTTATTGTCAAATTTATCTATGTATATACACTTTATATTAAGGTTACCCCAAGTTTCCGGGACGGGGACGGAAGGGGACGGCGGGACGAGTCCCCAAGTTTCCGATTTTTGAGGCCAAAATTAGGGACAGCATGGGACGGCTATATAAAAATATAGGAAAATTTAAAAAATATAGGGAAATTTTAAATATTCAATAGATAACATGAATAAGGCATGCATAATACACATTATAGAACATTAACATATAACATTTGTGTTCAACATTATGCCAATACTCAATAGAGTCAATAGTCAAACTCAATATACACGAATCATGAAACAACCTCCAAGTTATAATTTATAAACTTATATCAAAATGCCCAAAGGCTACATTGCTGCCATATAGTTTTAAAGTTTTAGTTTGCTATGAAAATCAAAATACAATATCGTATGTCAATAATGAATACAAATTTACAAAATAAACAAAGAGCACTGCTTCCCCTAATCATCTCTCATAATTGCATCAAAATCAAGCCATCCTTGAGTCACCGCCACCGTAATGCTCTCTACCTTAATGGGACTCCCCAACCAAGCTCCCAAATGTTCTCCTCATTCATTCTGGAAAGCCGCCCCTGATCAATATCCCACCGTAGAGCTGGAGTCTGTCGATACTCTGGAGTTTGTCGATCCTGAAGCCGAAGAGCACTATGAACGGCCACTAGCTTCTCCGCTCGTCTAGAGGTAAGTCTATTCCTCTTGAGGGAGTGGATAAAGCTATACGTGGACCAATTCCTCTCTGCAGCAGAGGAACTAGCAACTTGTGCAAGAAGGCGAGTGGCAAGTATCTTCAACTGCGCTGTATCTCTCCCATGATAGGTCCACCATCCAATAGGGTTCGCTTGAGCTAATATAGCTCTATCCAACCTCGCCTGTGGTTTGCTCAAGTTTGGGCCATTAAGAATAGCAAAGTCTAGAAATTGTGACCGAAGTAGTGAAGCTTGCTCGGCTGGATAAATCTTTTCAATGGCCCGTGTGAACCCATCTAAAACCTCAACATCATCACATGGAGGCACCCTACCATCCCTTGGTGCATACCATTTTGGATTTAGAGCAAAGGCAGTCATATGAAGCGGGGTGTTCATTGTATTCCACCTCCGCGTCACAATGGGCCTAATGTGTTGCTCATATAAATCCAAAGTGGGGTCCTTTGCCAAAATAACTTGCCTGATCTTCCCAAGCATAGTGTCAAATGTCTCATATATCTCTCCAAGACTAGGAGAGTTTGTATCAGCATATCTAATGACATCTACAATGGGCGAGATAAAGGAGCAAATATATTTGCAAAATGCAAACAAAAAGTTCAAAATAATTAGTTGACAAGTTATTTGACATGTTAGAAACTTCAAAAGTTGGAACATTGGACAATAAAATTAAAATATTAAAATCAGAAATTTAATATGAAAATCAGCCATCTAATATGTTTTACCTCACATTGGCCCACCAATCATCATCGAGGATCTTTTGTTTGATGCTCTTTCCTTGAGTAGAACTTGCATTAGGCCATCTAGTCCACTCAGCATTGACCATCATCAGTTGTAGAGGCTCATGCACCCCAACCATCCTCTCCAATAGGATGAAGTATGTGGCATATCTACATTCATTAATTCAATGATTCATTAAAAAATAAAAATTTAAAACAAAATCAGATTATGAATACAAATTGAAAGTGAAACAAAATGAAGTAAATGGCATACCTTGTATCAACAAGTTTGAGAAACTCCTTTGAAAATGTCCTGAAAAGAGCAAGTGAGGTGTGGTGGTTGCAAATGAACATCTGAATTTCTCTAGCTTTTGCCACCGTTTTCTTCACCCAATCCATCTTCCCTATGTCTTTCAATGCATTGTTTAATGCATGAACACAACATGGGGTCCAAAATATGTGCCTGTATGTACCCTCCACCATCAACCCAACCGATTTGCACACACGTGCTGAATCGGTGATCACCTGCACCACATTTGCAGCCCCAACCTCCTCTATGGCATCTCTCAAAATGGAAAATTGGAAGTCAGCATCCTTACGTCTCCCTGAACAATCTATGGCTCTAAGAAAATAAGAACCAGCAGGGCATGTGACTATGACATTGATGAGTGGCCGATGTCTACAATCAGTCCACCCATCCATCACTATAGAGCACCCCGTCCTCATCCATGTTTGCCTCATCTCCTCCATTAACACATTAACTTTGGAGTACTCTTTGTCTAGGAGGGTGGTGCGTAGCTTATGATCTCCAGGGGGTACAAATGAAGGACCAACAGTGACTAAGTCTTTCACCATTTGTTTGAAATAAGAGGAACGAGCCACATGAAATGGAATGGCATGGGCAAAAAAGAATTTGGCAATGGTGGATTCAGAGGTTTCTCGTGCTTGGTTTTGAAACATGGACTCAACTGAGGCTGCCTTATCACTACCAATCACCTTCCTCTTTCCTCTTAAGATAACACTACTACCAACCGTGGAAGGACTAGGAGTAGGAGTAGGCATAGATGATTGTGAACTTGGGAAAGAAGGAGACCCACTTTGACCCCCACCATCACACTCCATTTGAATTGTTTGGCACTCTATAAATAGTGCATCTGTCAATGCAGGACACGCTCTAACTCCATGGCCCACCTCACCCAAAAAATGAGATCTAACTCTAGTGTAGCTGCCCCTAAACTCCTTTTCACAAACATGGCACAACCAAACCCTACTCCCCCCTGAATTTTTTTGTCTTTCACCCATGGCTGTCACAAATTGAAGGAATGGTTTTTTTTTTGTCTATTGGGTGTTTTGCATAGTCCTTCATAGCTTTGGTATTGGTTGATGAATGATGGTGTTGGGTAGGGGTTATTTGCTCTCTAGTTTGCCTTCTAACTTGCATTTCAACTTCACTATCACTCCCACCCTCACTGTTGCTCATGTTTTTTGTTTTTAGAATGCAAGTTTTGATTGAAGATGAAAAAAAAAAAAAAAATCAGACTATGTATACTTCATATTTTGCAAAAAAATGAAAAAATAAGAATAGAGAAAGAAAATGCATACCTTTTTGATGGATTTGCACTCCCAACAACACTATTTCAACCTCCTCTCCTCCTTCAAACAACTGCTCCTTCTCCTTCAATGGCTGCAATTTTTTTTCTTCTCAAACCCTTGGCTCCCTACACAAACAAAATGAAAATAATGAACTTTTAGAGGCCTTCTTTCATTCATAAGAGAGTGAAACATAGTAGGGCCCACACATGCCACATAGGCAGGGCGTTATTTTTAAATTTTTTGCCTTTTTTTTTTGTGTTTAGGCGCTTTAAAATGCGGGGGACGGCTGGCCATCCCCGGGACAGTCGAGGGACGGCTCAGCCGTCCCCCTACCATCCCCGGGACTGGTCAGCCGTCCCTCTTTGGGGATAAGCCGCCCCGCCCCTCCTCGACGCTTCGTGCTTTAATAAAAGGGGATTCGTCCCCCAAGCCCCTTTGCCGCCCCTCGTACTCGACATCCCTGAATCGACTCGATTTAGGGGATATTCCTGTAACTCCTCGCTATACTTATCCAATAATATCTACATGTTCTATCACAGATTGTATTGCTATTGCTGTTGTCCTGAATGTCCTCTATTTCTGAATCTTCCCTCCTATAATGATCCACGTGCCCCTATACATTTCTTAACTTCCTCCCTTTTTTATGACGGGGACAAGACATGACTCTTAACCCCTATCGATGTCTCACTTGGTACTTACCTTGATTGCTGCCTCTTTACAAACTTAACCGTTTCTTTATTTAATTGCTACCTTCACAAGATTCCATCGCTGCCTTAAACTATTTTTAATTCACTTAAGTGCTTCTTTACAGCAGATTGCTATCTTCACACATATAAAATTTATCTTTTTGCTAACGAATTTCTCTCCCTCAAGTTCTGTCTTATTCTCCACTCTTATATGCCCCGATGGCTATTCAAGGGTCAATGGTCATGCCTCTTGGAGAGATGATTGCACCTTTTGACTTCATCGAACTGTTTGCTAATATTATCGCTGCTGTTTAGTATATGTATTTTGTATTTAAATATTTCTGATGATATATCTTATTAATATTATTTTTCTTGTGAATATCATCTTTAATATTATATTTATAAGTACTAATATTAATAAGTTGTAATATATTTTTAATTGTAATAATATATATTTAATTGTAATATGTTTATATATTACATTATTTAACGATGTTTAGGTTTTGGTATTTACAAATAATGTTTAGGATGGTAATTATTTGTATTTATAATAATATTATCTTGGTAATTATAATGATGTTTAAATGACAATTACTTATTTTATATTTTGATATTTATTTGGTTTGGTTCTTTGTATTTCAATACCTCAGATTTAGTACTACAATTTTGGGGACATGACACATCTTCTATCCCAAATGATATTAAGTAGAAAGGATGTTAACACTGAATCTTTTAAAAAGATGAATGAATTGTTTTCTTCCATTACTTTTCTAAAATTACAAGGGTATCCGTAGTGGATTGAAGAAATCATGGAAGGTTTCTTGACTTGGAAATTCAGAGTGGCAAATACAGCAGCAACCAACAGTAAACAAGTCACTCCTGTGGCTAAGCAATACAGAATTTACAGAGCCAAGTCTAATCTTGAAGCATCTCAGTGAGAAAAACCTGGAAACTGAAAATAATGTAGCTTAGAAGAAAATTGTTCATCCTTGCGTCAATGGAATTAAGGAGTTTTTTATTATTATTCTAATTTTAAGTTACTTTTTATGTCCAACTTAAGCCAATTATAATGACGTAATAAAGTGAACTTATTTTATAAAACAAAAATAAAAGTAAAGTTTATTTATTTCTTAATTATGCAACTTAAAGAATTAGCTGTGAAGCAGTTATGAAATAAGAAAGCCTATATATACAAGGCTTTTTGTAAAGAAAGACACATTTTGGATCCTCACAATTGTAGAGAAATAGAGAGTGTTTGTAGAGCTCTAATCTTGAAATCAATAAAGAATAATATTCCTGGTCTGTGAGCCTGTGTCCTTATTCTTTATGCAGCAAATTGTTTTTATCTTCAGTTGGCTGCCATTCTCTTAATAGTTCTCTGTTTTGTGAAGAATACAAATAGTTTCCATTAATATATATGTTTATCCCATGCAGATTTGGGATGTATTACTGATTGTTTTTTGATCTATGAATCTAGAAACCCTAGATGAATAAATCTTTCTTATGTTCGATTTCGTTTTATCTTTTAAATCCTAGTTGCACAGCTTTTTTAAATCCATCTTTAAAGTGAATAAATCTGTGTATATTCTTAACCTAATCTAAAAACTTCTTTATTTTCTGGAAAATAGAGTCTTGGCCTCATATCAGCCATACCTAGGGTTTCTTTCTCATTTCCAATCTTTTTTATTTTATCCTTGTCTTTCTTGCTTTCCAGTTAAAAGCATAGCCCTAGAAAATAAAACTATCATATGAGGAAGTTGCTCCTCTCAAATGTAGAGGAAGATTGAAAATTTAATCACAATCTCTCCAATTGTTGTAAACTATTTTCACTGCCCATTGGGTGAGTCAAAGCTGTTCTCAGTGCATACTGCATACACGTAGTGGCAAATCTGTTTACCAACAGTATGTCATGTAGAATGTAAGCATGTAAGATAACATCAAACAATTCCTACAAGAAAAATGCCATGAAAAATGATGTCAACATGTAAAGTGATGGCAATATTAAACCACATAGGATGTAAGCATGCAAAAGTGTGGTATAATCATAAGATATAGCAGTATATAAGTGCTCTTCAAAAGGAGAATAAGGAATTACTTGGCTTAAATGATTTCATTGATAAATGCCCCCAAGTGGGGAACCCAAGCAATGTGGCATATGTGAAAGGACCATATTGATTACAATGTCATAAGATATTTTTGTGAAATAACTATCTAATATTATTGAGATATGTTGAATATGCCACGAAAAATATGTCCATGTAGTAGTCAGCCTAACCTGATGTGTAAAAATATCATTAAGGGCTCAAGTAATAAATGTGACAATAACAATTTGTGAATGCCATTTAAGATATAATCATTAACATGTCATTCCTAATTTCTGTCAAGCCTAATAATCAGATAGAATCCTAAGGACCTTGTAACTGAATGTCATGGACTGTATTAAAGTTGTTTTGTGGACTGAAACTATTTTTATATATTTGAAATAGTTTGCAAAAACTATTTTTTTTATATATTGGAAACAGTTTGCAAATATAGCTTCCACGAGCAGCTGATTACAAACATACACATAGACTGAACAATATAGCTGTAACAAAAATTCAAAAGAGACTGTTGCTAAGAGTAGCCATCCGCACTATCTGGCTATTAACCTATCTGTTAAGATACACCATCATTTAGACTGCTATACAATTCCATCAAAAAAAGGGATTAATATGAGGTAACATTCAAATACATATATCACCACCACAACAACAAATGCCATTTTTAAAGCTCCATTTAATGAGAACTATTCCCATTACTCTTTTTATCCAATTTGTCAAGGAAAGACTCAACACCTTTTTCCAAGGACTTTACTCTAAAATCCACACACTCCTGAAGCCAAGACTTTGGTTACATCTTAATAGGAACAGCTGGTCGAGGGAAGACATCCATATCAGAATCACTATCAGAAGAAGTCAAAACATCAAACTGCCTAGCAACATTTTAAACAACATCCTTTCCTTTATCACAAATAATAGAAGCATCTGGAGCAAGATGCTTGGCAGAAGAACCAGCTCCACCAAGATCAACACCATTAACATGAATAACATCATCATGAGAGCATACACCAACACTTGCATCAGTAGTAGGATAACTTGAACTACCTTCAGAAACAGGAACAGACAAAGCCACATGAATAGCACCAGGATCAAAGGACTGCTATGAAGAGGCACCAACCATAACGATACCATTTCGTATTGACCAACCATCATGATCATAAACCAAATCATTAGGCATCATGCCACACTAGATAGTATGAGGATCAGAAATTGGTTTGCCCTCAACAATAAATTGTTTAATATCATCATTGCTTTTGTGCATCTGCATGGAAACAATATTGGCACCCGAAGATATTGTGACTTTTTGAGAAAAGCCACTAAGCATGCATTTATTTCCTTGAAAGACATCTTCATTTCTAGCAGTCCAAATGTACCAAAGAACTTCAAAAGACATGACAAACCATAACCTAGCAGAAATATACCAAGAGGAGAAGAACCCAAGATCTTTCCATATAAAATATCATGCCAACTAATACCAACTTTACTAGACATAGAAGCCCAAGTAGGTAAAAAACAATGCCAAACTAACTTTGTAAATGGGAAATCAAAAAACGAATGCACAATAAATTCAACTCCACCTCATACTAGACAAGGCCTAGACCCTAGATCCAACACGACCTCATCAATAGCAAGCTTATTAAATAACAACATCCATCTAAAAATCATTGCTAAGCTTCAATATAATTGGACCAAACCCTTTTTAGTCTCTTAGCCCAAACATTAATAGGATCTTGAGCACCCCAAATTAAATTTAATCTCTTAGACCATTCCTTAGTAAAAGACAAAATAGAATATAAATATGTGGGTGTGACATTCAAAAATCTTCTTCCACGCAACCAAATTGCATTATGCTGCATTTTATCATTCTAGTAAACAAAATAAAAGAACCATCCAAACTAGATGTTTTAACCATGGTATAAGTATTGTTTTGTTGAACAAAAATACCAAACCTGTTTTGAATAAGCTCCCAATCTATCAAACTACCATTTCCAAGAATGCCATCAATAGATTTAGGGCCTTTATTATACCAAGAATTAGCAAAACAACCTCTAGTAGAGGCCAACAAATAACTTTTGCCAACCAAGGATCACCAAATGGACTAAACCCCAATACCTTGCCTTTATTAGCAGGAATAACCTCATGACATTTGGCTAGCTCTTTTACATGTAATCTGGCCTTCCAAAATGGACATAAAATAGTAGAACCAAAAGGCTTCACTTTGAAATTTCCAAAAAAGAACATCCCACAAATGTAGCCCATTCCATTTAGAGTTCACTTTAGACATACAATTGGCAAGGTTATGCCTAAAAAGTTGCTTCCAAGGCTTATTACCAAACATAGCCTTAGTCATCCATTTTACTGCAAGAGATAAACCATGTTTAAATAAATATTTTAAATGCATACCTCCACTTCCTTGGGAGTAGTGCATTGAACCCAAGGGACAACATGCCTCTTCTTGTTAGTTCTACCATTCGACCAAAGAAAGTTTCTAATAATCTTACCTACCCGATTAATGTGGAAAGAAGCAACAAGCCAACAAGAATTAAAATAGATAGTATAAGAAGAACAAAATTCTATCAAACTTGAAGTCTTTCAGCTAGGGACAATAAATTACCCTATCGCTTAGCAATCTTATCACTTATCTTATCAAAATCCCATGTGTTTCAAAGAAGGGTTGAGAGAAAATGAATACCCAAATACCTCATGATCACATTAGGTAAGATTGATAAACTATTGTTGATTATGATATTTACATTCATGCCTCTTTATGGGATTATAGTTTTGATTTTGAATTATAGCCTTGATTTTGAATTTACTAGGTAATAGACTTGAATACCATGTTTTTTTCTTCACAAAGTTTTATGGATTCTGATTTTAGATTTAATATCTAAGGACTAATGCCTTGCTTATTTTGAATCAAAGTCTTGGATAATTTTATAAAACATGATGTCTTGACAATTTCATCTGAGAGTACAAGTAATTTTTTATGTGGATGGGTCAATTGAGTAGGAGTGCTTAGGCTCACTAGAGATCACTCATGTTTGGTAATGGTGCACATGTAAGTTAGTTGGAGGTAAATGGAGAGGCCAAATGTCAATTGAGAAGCACAAAGAGGTTAGGTGACTGTTACGAATGGCATCAAGAGGATTTTGATTGCATAATCTAAACAACCCATATGAGAATTGAGGATAATGTGTTTGAGTAAATAATCTTGGAGAATTCTATGCGCCTAGGGAGAGGTGAAATTGCCCACCCAATAAGACTATTGAATGAATAACTAATCAAATGGAGCCAAGAGCTTACATGACATAGGTGTCTCAAAGAATGAAATAATTCCTTGATAGGAGGAAATCTTGAATAGTTAGTCAAAGAAATTGAAGGACTGCCCAAAACAACTAGTAAAATCGAGAGAGAAAAAAGCTCAAAAAATTGAATAAATACTTTGGAGAGATTGAAGGCTGAAGGTTGCTAAATATGTGAACATTCACTTGTGGGATGTTTGCCTACGGAATGGGATTCTGATCTGACGTACTACTAGCAAACTTGTAATATGTAGAACATAGGATAAAACAGTAAACTGAAAGATATCATAGTAAAATGCCAGAAACTTTATTCATTCTCAGGAATATCATGTACAAAGAGTATCACAATGCTTTCAGTATAACCATCGGCAACAAAACTCATTCATTATTATCTCCCGACTACATCCACTCAACTACATATAACGCTCGGCGGTGGTTAGACAACCAACCGACACGACGTTTCATAACAACATTACATTAACATTAATCTAAACATATTTTCCCGAAAGTACATGACATTACATGACATTATTATTCCTTACTAACTATTGTTTTATTTGACAATTGGCCGACTACGACCGAGGCCGACTACGGCTGACAACAAAGTAAAATATCCGACTAACATCATCCCCCCCAAAAAGGAAGTCGTCTTCCAGACGACATACATACAACAATATAAGATTACTGAGAAGTAGGGGGAAGGGAGTGCGTCCCTGGATGCACAGATGACGTCGGAGTGGTGGAAGAATGCTCTGCTCTCAGATGCCTCAGCTCCTCCGTGTGTGTGCGAAGCTGCCGATCTGCCAGGATCTCCCTCTCCCTCGCCGCCTTCACCATCCGGGCTGCCTCCATCAGTTGGCTCTTTGCCTGCTCTGCTTCGGCCTTCTTGGCCGCCAATTCTACCTCTTTGCAGCCAACTGGTCCTCCAACGCTTTCATTTGCTGCTGCCATGCTGCCTCTTTCTGCTGTGCCTCCTCCTCCAAGGCTGCTACCCGAGGCTCCAAGATGTCCAATCGGGCTCCCCTGTCACTGGCAAGCTGAGATTGTTCAGTCAAGTTATCCTGAATGCTCTTGATGGTCGCAGCAGACTCATCCTTGACCCGCTGAAGAAGTCTATAGGCATCCACTCGGCGAGATACTACTACCTCGGTGGAAAATCTTTGGCGCTTCATCAGAAGAAAAACATCTTGGAAGGCAAGCTCGATGTAGTATAAACTCTCCAGGACGCCTGCATCCCGCCCTACTAGCCTCGGTGGCCGACCCCGCCAGGCTCTCATCATAGCAGGAGTCTCTCCTGCTGGCCACCCCTCGCCAAATATCCGTGCAAACTCTGCCTCACACCCCATCTGCACAAATCCCCGAATGCGGTGAACCTCCTGGCCTACTAGAGGTGATCGGCCAATCCTCAGATCCTTGGAAACCTGTCCCACGCGGATCATCAATCTGCCCATGTGCTCGAGCTCCTCCACATATCTCTGTACCGTGCCTACCGGGTCCGACGGGTCCGGCTGTGACATTTCCACGACGAAGCCCTCTGTGGAGGCGCCCTCCCCGTTCTCCTCATCATCAGAAGGTATGCAATGTTCTGTTTCCTGGCTGCTCCTCGCCTACCTACCGAGGCTCCCCGAATGGTCGCCTCTCGTGCTCTAATACTTGGCGTTTCCGCCCGCAAGTGTGTTCGCCGACCGGCCGGCTCTACTCTCATTGGTGGTGAATGGACGCCTCGCCCCTTTGTCCTCCTGAGGGACTCTTCCTACCGTCCGGCCGCCGGGTCAATGCCGTCTACGAGTTGAGCCCACCATCCTACCAACTATCGATCTGCGGCACCGTGCTCTTGGGTTGGGAGTCGCTCTCCGCGGGCCTCAGCCATTCCCTTAACTCCTCGGCCGCTGCGGGTTACCACTTCGGTACGCATGCCACGTGGTGTAAGATAACCGCCGGCAAGACTTCAACCGAGGCAAAGGAACCGCCATATGGTAAATCGCCTCTCGTGGATGGTGGCGTAGAGGTGCCTACCCCCGCGATGCTCCTGGGTGAAGCTGCTACCCTCAACATCCGGCCCTGCCTGTACACCGACGCAACAGAACGGTGCGTTTGTTTCCGCCGCTAGGCGTACGGAAGAGTGAATCCTGCCGGCTGCAATACTGGTATGTCAATCTCGCCTGCCTCCTGACCTCCGATGGCGACAGACACCTCCTCATCGGCCGGTGGACTAGACTCCGATGGCGAGGAAGATAAGTCAATAGGCTCCTCTCTGTCAGATGCATCGCTCTCCTCCGAGGCCTCCTCCTCTGATGTTTCCTCTTCCACCGACGCCTCCTTCCGTTTCCTCTTTTTCCCTGAAGCTGTGCCCTCGCCTGCTTGCTTTACTTCCAGTTCCGACCAGTAGAATACGGTAGGCCATCCCGGGTCCAAGTGAGTGAGTGGCCGCAACCGACCCCAATTGCCCTCGGGCACCTGTGTGTGCACGACATCCAAAAAGAGAGCTATGGCGTGCTGAGTCATATAGAAGGCCTTATGCCTTTGCGCTAGGAAATCTCTTATCCGCTCTGTGAGTAGCCTCGCCCAGTTGTATACTCGGCCAACGCGAAGTCTGACCATGAAATCCACCTGCCATAAGGCAATGTCCGACGCTTGGCTCGCCCCTGTGAGTCGGCATTTCATTAGGTCAAGCAAACATTTCCATTCTGCCGTTGCTAGGTGGTTCTTCCGGAGGCCTCGATTGCCAGTATTCCATATGATATGCTTCTCGTCAATGTGTCATTTCAGTACTCGACTTCTGGTTTCTGGACTTCAAATTTCTTTGTGTTCTCATGGCCATCCCCTTCTTGGCTCTTTGTTAACCCTCTTTATTCCCCTTTAAGCTCTGGATTCTCAACACCCGCCTTCAAAAGTCCCTGGAGGGTCGAATTTAGGCAACCCGGGCTTCATCAAGTAACCCTCCCCGGTAGAATCAGAATTTCCAGACGGACTCTGAAAGGCATGCCCTTCACCATCGCCTTCAACCAAGGCTCGAACTCCCGAGAATTGAAAAAGGGCACGAGCACAGCCTTGTCTACCCGAGCGTGTCGAAGCGCAACCTTCAGAGAGTGGTCGTCGGGAGTGCTTCACCACCATTGCTTGCACTCGTTGCCTACCGCCCCTCCCATGTCATCGCTTTCATTATCGGTATCCATTCTTTCGGCAGCTCGTAGGCTACCTTTTGGCCGGTAAGCCGTGACGCTTTCTTTTTGCCTCTTTGTTCATTTTTCGTCGTTTCATGACGCAAACCGGGATTTCTTATAACTTCTTTGGCGGATCGGGCTAAACTATGAAATCGCCGAATCGGGCTGCGGTGGAGAATCGCCAATTGCCAAAATCGCTGAATCAGTTTGAGAACCGCCAAGTGCTAAACCGCCAATCGCCGGAATACGATCACCGATGGAAACTGGCCAATCGCCAAATGATTCGCCGCTAAGGCCGTGACGGTTTGATGAATGGCCGTGACACCGAACTCCGAGGCCGTGACGGGTTTTGGTACGATGACCGAAACCCGGCGCATTTTAACCGTGGTATTTTTTTACCGTATGGAATTCCCGGCAAAGTTCCCCCGATTGCCGGTTTTTGCGCTCGTGACTTTGATTCTCTCAGGTGTTTGAGGCCGTATTTGTAAATCTCCCCGAAAAGTAACCGGATGCCGCATTGCATTCTCCGGAAGTGCCGAGGCCATACGAAATCTCCCCGAGTAAGTAATCGGAGCGCCGCATCGCGCGATTCTCCTTCGAGGCAATAATGCGACGGCCGAACTTCACTGGCTGCCGACGATTTCACCCCCGCACCACTTCAACTGAATAGCCAGATGGGTGACTTCACCAAATTCTTCTGCAAAGGCCATATGGTTTTAACCTTGCGGAAATTTCAATCCTGCGCAGGCCGACGCATTTCTAATCGTAAATTCTCAATTCTGCGTGAGGTCAGAGGATTTCTACCGCAAATAGAACAACCGAAATGTGAAAATACCGTACGGTTTGAGAGTTCCTTGGATGCCGTACGATGTCAGGCTCTGAGTGCCGTACGTCCTCCACAGGCTTCGACCCTTGGCGTGTTATTTGAGAAATGGAACCCCGTACGGCCTTGAAGTCTTTTAGATGCCGTACGACTTCCTTCCCTGGCGAATTGTGCTGAGTATAGAATCTCTGAGGCCGTACGCCTTCCTTCTCTGTGCCCTGTGCACCTCTACAACTGATAAACTCGTGCAAGTTCGTCCTCCCTTCTTTTCCTCTGTGCTCTTGTCTCCGACCTGTGGCCTCTTTAATTGGCCGTACGGTATGAGGTTTTATATTTATTTTATTTTTTTCCTTACTTTCCTTCACCCTTGGCCATACGCCTTGCTCCCTTTTCGTGTTTTGACATATTTTAATCTTCTTTCCTTTAATCTTGCGCCTTTTACTCTCCTCAGTTAATTTCCCTTTTGGCCTTTTAATACTCCAGGCGTTTATTTTAATCTTCCTCACTTTACTTAATTTAAAATTTCTTCTGGTGGCCGACTTATTTAATTTATTATTTAATTTATTCTCCCTTTGTTTGCTTCCTTTTCCGACTTCTCTTTTGTTTCTTTTAATTTTCTCTTCTTTTTCCTTTTCTTCCCATACGCCTCGTTTTTCGTCACTTACTCTGTTATTTTCTTTTATTTTCATAGCTTCTTTTCTATTTATTTTTATTTTTTCCAACTTCCATTCTTTTTCTCTCTCCTCTCTTCTCTCTTCTTTTCTTTTTATTTTTTCCCATTTCTGTTCACCTTCTCTCTCCTCCCTTCTCTCTTCTTTTCTTTTTATTCCTTTGACTTCACTGTGTGTCGGGACTTTTAATTCTGAAGTGTAATACCATTTACATGTGTGTGGTGGCCGTTTATAACATTCTTCCTCGCAACAGGTTCCTATATATTCTATATCAAACCATTTATCCAGTAAAGGGGCAGGACCAATACCTCGAAAACTTCCGTCGACGTACCTTCCGCCGTACTGTTGATACCACGTAACATCGTCGCCTTGTACTGTCGGCGGTCCCGCCAGGTTAGGAATTATTTTCCAGAGTCCATCTTGAGTTACGATCTTCCTAACCCTTGGTATTTTTCTTCTTTCTCGACGCATTTGTTTCAGGAGATCTTCTGTATATCCATCTACTGTTGACACAAACGTATCTTCTGTCTTCAACACCGTCTTTAAACAAGGAGCCTTCTTCTCGAAATAAGCATCCCATTGCTCATCAGTCCATTCCTCCTCGTCATCTTTTTGCAGTTCATCTTGTTCTTCTGCTTGATTCTCCTTTTCCGCTTGGGCTTCTGCGTCTAAGTCCTTGGCTATATATCCCCGTCTTATTCCTTCATAAGGGGCTACATAGTGCCAATGCCCCCCCATTCGACGCCACAATGCAGGGGTTCCGAAAACTGCATTGGTCAAGTGCTTGTGTATTCGTGGTACTGCAATTCCTTCTACTCGCTTCTCTGCCATCCTCTCTTCATTTATTTGATCTTGCCCTGATTCTGCCTAGACATTGTCGGCTACATAACCAGGACCTCCTAGTCCCCAGTCTTGTTCTCTCGGGCCTTCACTCTGCACAGACCAATCTTCCTTTGTTGCATAGCCCAACATGTTTATGGCGATAGTATTCTTCTCTTTTCTCTCCTGGTATGGTTTTAGCTTCGATCCGTTGATTGCCTCCGGTATCAATGACCCATCGAGATTTTCCAATTTTATAGACCCATTGTCACCTACTTCCCGAACTCGGAACGGTCCCAACCAACGAACTTTAAACTTCCCTGGCTTGATCTCGTTACGGCCATTATACTTCAGAACTAACTGTCCCGGTCGGAAATTCATCCGCCGGAGGTGCTTATCGTGCCAATATTTCCGTCGCCGTTGCATGTTCTCCGTCGCCCATTGTGCCATCACTCTTCGCTCGTCCAGCTTATTCAGTTGGTATAGTCTTTCTTTCAAGCTTTCGGTATCGCCCAATCGGTTCTCCACGGCTATCCTCAGACTTGGTACCATATATTCCATCGGCATCACCGCCTCCTGACCGTACATTAACTGGAAAGGCGTGTCGCCCGTTGTTACCTTGTACGTTGTACGATATGCCCATAGGACGGCTGGTAACCTTTCTTCCCAGTCAGCTTCTTCCATGCCGCATGATTTGTGAATCACTGACACGAGCACCTTATTTGTAGACTCCGCCTGGCCATTAGCTCGCGGGTAGTACGGACTGGACAAGTTGTGAAAGATTCGGAACTCTGTCATCATCAACCTGATAACATGATTGACGAAGTGCCCTCCACGATCACTCGTAATCCGAATGGGGATGCCGTACCGTGTAACTATCTGCTCATAGATGAATCTTGCCATACTTTGTGCTGTGTTGTCTGGCAACGCTCGAGCTTCAGCTCACTTCGTCAGGTATTCTGTAGTGACCACAATGTATCGGCATCGATGCAAGTGACTCACCTTCAACGGTCCGATGAAGTCTAACCCCCATCGTTCGAACAACTCCTGAGGCTATGAGGGATGCAGTGGCATGAAATCCCGCTTCAATGGTTTCCCGACCCTCTGGCAAGTGTCGCAGCCCACCACCCATTCTTTGGCATCAGTGTGCATCGTCGGCCAACATAGACCTGCCAAGAGAATTTTCCTTGCTGTAGCATCAGGTCCCATATGGCCGCCAGCCAGTCCTTCATGTGCCTCTTTTAGTACGCCGGGTATTTCTTCCTCGACGACACATCTCCGGAGGATCTGGTCGGGTCCCATCTTGTAGAGTAGCCCATTGATCAATTGGAATGTCTTACTTTTCAGTACTATCTTCCTCCTTTCGGCTGGTGGCATATCACTTGGGAATGTGGATGTGGACAGATAGTCTCCAATCTTCTCGTACCATGACGGCAATATTGCAATTTGGAATAAATGTGCGTCCAGAAAGTCTTCGTTCACCCCACCCTCTGCAGGTTCACCCGACCGGATTCTAGATAATTGGTCGGCAATAACATGGCTTTTTCCTGGCCGTACAATGATGGTGAACGTAAATTCTTGCAACAGCAGTAACCATCTACTCACCCGTCCTTGGATAATCGGTTTGTTTACCAGGTACATCAAAGCTTGGTGGTCAACGTAAAAAGTGAACGGCGTGGCGAGGAGGTAATGCCTGAACTTCTGTACGGCGTACACCATTCCCAGTGCCTCACGCTCGGTCGTACTATAATTCCTTTCTGCCTTTGAGAGTAGCCGGCTGGCGAAGAATACTGGGTGATCCAACCCGTGCGCTCCCACTTGTGCTAGGGTTGCTCCGATGGCAAAATTAGAAGCGTCTACATGTACGTGGAATTCCTTATCCCAGTCCGGGTACATTAATATGGGTGAGCTGACCAGTCGCTCCTTCAGTTCCCGGAATGCCTTCTCCTGTTCTTCGGCCCACACGAATGGTTGGCCTTTCCTCGTCAGTAGGTCGAGAGGGTACGATACTTGGGCAAAATTTTTAATGAACCTCCGGTAGTATCCCACATGGCCGAGGAAAGACTTTACTCCAGTGACATTCTCGGGAGCCTCCATCTGTACGATGACTCGCACCTTGTCAGGATCCGTTTTCAACCCAGCTTTGCACACAATGTGTCCGAGCAACTTCCCCTGCGGCACCATAAATCTACATTTCTTTGGATTCAAGGCAAGGCGGGCTGCTCTACACCGTTCCATGCACTCGCCTAAAGCTTTCAAATGTTTTTCTTTGTCACTATAGATCGACCAATCATCCAAGAAGGCTTTGAAATTACCTATTGACATTTTATCAAAGATGTGGAGTATAATCCTCTGAAATGTAGCTGGTGCATTGCATAATCCAAACGGCATGCGGTTGTATGCGTACACCCCATCCTCGATGATGAATGTAGTCTTTAATTTGTCCTCCTCGGCGATACTGATCTGATTGTAACCCGAGAAGCCATCTAGAAAGGAGTACATTTCGTGCCCGGCAACTTCTTCCAGAATTGAGTCGGTGAAGGGAATGGGAAATGGATCCTTGATCGTCACTGCATTCAGGCTACGGAAGTCAACACAGATTCTAATTTGCTCCTTCTCTTTCTTCAATGATATGACGATCGGCGATACCCACTCGCTGACTTCCACCTTGAAAATAATGCCGGCCTCCAGCATCTTCTCAATCTCCTCCTGTACTTTGGCGGCATAATTTTTGTTCATTCTGTACGGTCGCTTTCGTACGGGCTGGGCTCCCGGTACGAGAGGAATCCTGTGCACACATAACTCCGGTGGGATGCCTTTTAAGTCCTTGTACGTCCAAGCGAAAGCGTCTTTATATTCCATGAAGATTCTAAACGCTGCCGCCTTCAGGACAGGGTCCCAGTCATCACCGACTAAAATCTCCTTAGGTTTGGCTAATTCCCCGAGGTTTACTTTTTTCAACGTTGGTTCCTCGTACTTCATGATTTTGTCCTGCTCGAACTTGTGGGCTGGAGTCACATCCAATTCGGCCGTACCTTCTTTATATTCTCCGTACTCAGGTGGAAATGTCTCACTGGTCGAGCCATTATCCTTTTCTACTTCCCCCTCCTTGATCTGTAGCATGTGGCAATCCGGGTGGAAGACTTCATAATCCTCCATCTGCCAGTGAAACAGTCCGCTCAATGAACTGGTCTCATCTTCCGAGCAACTGCCGATCTCCAATACCCCTTCTTCATCTGGTTCCATTGTCTTTCTCTCATCATCATCTGAGTCACCTCCGGATTTCGATGCCGAAGATGCCAGATCCTCACTGACAGCCTGATTCTTCAGATCAATGGTGTATTTCCTCCCCCGATTTTCTATTGAGAGTGTATTCCGCTTCCAGTTGTGGGTTGCCTTGGCAGCAATCAGCCATCCCCGTCCCAAGAGTGCATCGTACGCTTTTTTCTCCATTGGGATGACTACAAAATTCAACAGAAACAGTTGCGTGCCGATCGAGACCTTCTGCTCCATTAGTATACCCAACGGTCTGATGCCATGTTGATCTGCTCCCACGAGGTGGAATGTCGGGGGCCAAAGAGTCGGCTTACCCAGACACTTCCAAGTCTCTTCTGGCAGTACGTTTACTCCTGAACCACCATCGACGATAGTATTAGATAATCTCATGCCCAAGATTTCCATCTCGACGACGGCTGGTTTCCTCCCGATGCTTACTGCTAGGAGCATTGGATCCGAAGTCTCGGCTACCACTTCTGGCGTACGTTCTGGTGAACTCTTCGGAAGATTTTCTCCAATAGCATTGGTAAGTGCTACTTTGAGAGAAGGCATTGTTTGCAAAAGATCAGTTACCTTAATGGGTACGGTTGTGTGAAGCACCTGCCGTACGATATTCTTCTCCGATTCCGACTGTAGCAACGTACTGGTAGCTTTATAGTTCTTGCCTTCATTCGCCATTGCCTCGGCTACTTTTGTCTTGGCCTCCCGAAATCTTTCTTTCTCCGTACGAGGATCTGGATAATTTGCTCGTTTTGACTGTGCTCTCGTAATCGCCAAGACCTCCTCGTCGGCTACCTCCAGCATATTGATACTTCCTTTTTGCTTCGGACAGTCGGTGTCTTCATGATCACCTGGTCCACACCACTTGCATAGTTTTCCCCCGTTGCCTTGGCCGCTCTGACAATCCCTCGCAAAGTGACCCCATTCATTACAGTTCCTGCACTGGATCATCGGTGGTCCTTTGTTGTCGTACTGAATTTTGCTTCTCGGCGTATTTCGCCAATTGTTGCGGTAGCCTCCAGGGGATGCATTTTTGTTCTGTGGCTTCGGTGGCGTGGTTGGAGGTGTTGACTGTTCGCCTTGAGTGAAGAATACTTGCAAACTTTTAGTTTTTAAATTGTATGGGCACTCCTTGACGGAGTGTCCCATGACCTGGCACATGTCACATAATAACTTTTTTGGGCAACTTGCCTTTGTGTGACCTTCCGATTTACAGTCCGTACACCATAATTCATTGGCCTCTTTGGATCCTTCCCTGTCGGTCTTCAGTTCTTTCATTATCCGCATCATATCCCGCCGAAGGGCTTGTACGGTTGCCGATTCATCGTCACTGTCCTCGGCACTCTCGTCGTCATCCCTCTTCCCCTTCGAGGAGGTCCTATTTTCACTTTCAATATCCATTGCCCGATTGTAGGCTTCGGTGTACGAGGACGGTGGTACTACTTTCATTTTCCGCCGGAGTGAGGGAATCAGTCCTTCAATGAACCATCTTTTCTTTAACCCATCGGCCGGTTGTGCCTCCAGCTTCCCGATCAAGTCTTTCAACCTCCTGTTGTAGGTCCGTACGTTTTCATGCTTCCCTTGTTTGGTATGATAGATTTCTGTGACGATCTCACTATCGTCCCGCAGAAGTTTGAACTCCGCTTCAAAGTTTTGCTTCAGGACCCTCCATGTGGCTCTCTGCGCTTGATCCAGTTCCGAGTACCAGTCAATGGCACTGTCCCTGAGTGTTGCTGGAAATGCCTTTAGCCACTGGTCGGGGTCATCCTGCCCGCTGGCTATCCAGATAGTCTCGCATGTCTTGCAATGCCGTACGGGATCCTCAGAGCCATTCCCCATGAATTTCGGCAACTTTTGCCGATCCGGCTGAGCCATCTTTACCGGTTGACCTCCTTGTTGACCTCCTTGTGTTTTGGACCCGATTAGACTAGTGGATTCCTCGCTACGTCCCTGTGCGTCAGCACTCTCGGCCACGTACGAGTCATCGCCACGCCCTCCGCGCTCCGCACACCGTGGGTCTCTCAGGATCCCGCCGATGCTCTCTCCCCCTGGGGTCTTAAGCTCTGGCCTCCCCTTTTAACTCTGTGTCGTCGTCCGAGAGTGACAACTCTCGAAATCGTCTGATGCTACTATTCAATTCATCTTCATTGTCATAGAGGTTATATTTTTCTGTATATGGAGTGCTGAAGGGGTCTTCGTCCCTTCCTTCTATCAAACTGTGATGTGTTCGTTCAATAGACGTGTCTATTTTTTCAAATGTATGTTCTTTTTATGCTCTGATTGATTTCAATTAAGTCCTCATCTAGTTCCTTACCGACTTGCCTTAGTCGTCTTCGCCGATTTTCTTGCTCTTGTAGTCTGAGTGATCGCCGAACTTGCTCTTCCTGAAGTCCCGTGCCCGTCAGGTACTCTATTCTTATCTTTGTTCGGCCGTACGGGCATTTAGTTGTTCAAGTGATCATTGCTGGTTGCCGGAAGTGCGGCGCCGACTAGTATCCCGTTCTTCCTCTTCCCGTTTGTTTCGGTCTTCACAAGCGTTGCACGATTTGCTGCCTTCGGCGCGCATGTCTTGCAGATAATGAAATGGCGGGCCAACAACCTGGGCATGCGGTTCAGAAGGTTCACCTCGTCGTTCACTTCCAGCCGATCCCAGATGACTTCCTCAGGGATCTCCCGAACGAGGGATTCCCTACGTACGTGGATCACGGAGCGAGATTTTCCACAAATTTACCAAATCTTCTGTCAATGAGTCTTCTCGTTCCTCATTAGCATTTATAGGTTCTTCCGCTGGTTGACCCATTACGCTGCCATGGTGGATGATGCCCTAGTCCGTTCAGGCAACGGCGCCAAATGTTTGCCTACGGAATGGGATTCTAATCTGACGTACTACTGGCAAACTTGTAATATGCAGAACATAGGATAAAACAGTAAACTGAAAGATATCATAGTAAAATGCTAGAAACTTTATTCATTCTCAGGAATATCATGTACAAAGAGTATCACAATGCTTACAGTATAACCATCGGCAACAAAACTCATTCATTATTATCTCCCGACTACATCCACCCGACTACATATAACGCTCGGCGGTGGTTAGACAACCAACCGACACGACGTTTCATAACAACATTACATTAACATTAATCTAAACATATTTTCCCGAAAGTACATGACATTACATGACATTATTATTCCTTACTAACTATTGTTTTATTTGACAATTGGCCGACTACGATCGAGGCCGACTACGGCCGACAACAAAGTAAAATATCCGACTAACATGGGATATTTGTGTTGCAAGAGCCGAGGAAGTGAAGCGCGTCAAAGAAGAGGGAGTTGTAGAAATCTTGATAAGGTATAATGTGTTATTAGAACTTGTGAAGGGGGGTTGAGACCAATGTCTTGTGTATTTATATCTAGGTTGGAGCTCAGTGTTGTTTAATCTGTGATTGAAATTCTATGTGCTCATAGTCTTGTGTCTTGTGATGTCAAGTATGAGGATGTAACCCTTGTATTTGCATGAACAAGTTATGTGTTTACTATAGTGACAATGAAGATATTGTATTCAAGTATCTTGAGACAACTGGCAAGGGAAATAAACAATGTTGATCACCCTCATGGCCTTGGTGGAGTTGTATAGCTACCATTTGTGGATAGTGAAGCTCTATGATCATCCTTGTTGAAGTTGGATGGTGGTCATCCTTGTAGCTAGATGGTGGCCATCATTGTTGAAGCAAGATGGTGGTCATCGTTGTCGTAGCATGATGATGTTGACTTGTCATAGTGAGGTGCTGCCTTGTAGCAAGGTGATTCCTTGATCACTTGTGCTTCGGCCTAGGTATTGGATGTAGCTCTCTCAATTTGTGTTATGAGTTTGGTCTGAGCCTTAGTGATTGATTTATGTGTGTATATGCTTGTGTTGATTGCAACCAATGAGAGTCTCTTAAATGGGTTGACTAGTTGATGCCACAATTGTAATTGGGTTGGCCAAGAATTTGGCAAACTAGTAATGACTTTTTTGAGGGTTGTGCACCTTACCAACACCCTTGCGAAGCTAAATACCATGTTGCGAGGGTGGTTGGGTGGAAAAGTAGGCCTAATACTTAGGTTTTCCTTTGAGCAGAGCCACCCACACCTCGACAATAAAAACTTGATAATATCTAATTTCTCCTCCTTATGTATATAGACACACACCTAGGATTGTATGTATCTATGATATGGGTCTCTATTAGTTGTACTATTGAGCTTGTATCAAGTAGGATTGATTATTTGGTAAATCTTTGGATTGAACTTGCCTTAGTATGCATGTAGGCCTAACATGATAAATGAAATGGAAGACTATACTAGGCTCTTCAAGAGATCGTATTAGGTTGGAACATTTATGGAGAAGTATGGACAGTTTTCAAATTCTTGTGTCACAACTTAGGATGTAACCATAATCGGATATTAAGGAAATTGAGTTAGTTGGCCAAGAGAAACTGTCTAAGAATTGTTGATATCAGAACTCATTATAATCCTACCCTCATACCATTTTATAAGATTGAGTAATTAATCTTGAATCACATTGATGATTGAGCTTTGTATGTAAGGGCAAAGAATTATTATAGTGTTTTTGACAACATGTTTGTAAGGAATTGAGCTTATTGATAAGGTCAATATAAGTTGGTAAGAGGAATTTTAAGCCTTTGTAGAAGGCATTGCAAATGATTTATTACTACCGTATTCTTTTTTGAAGTGAATGTGTGACAATTTGTAAGTATTTGGTGCCTTGTTAAAAGAATCAAGTAATAATGTTATTTGTTTAGCTCCCTCTTGTTGTGTGGGATAGAGATTTAGACTTACGTGTCTCATTTTAAAGGCATCTCGAGTTCACAACCTAATATTTGAGTCCTTGGATGTAAGTGGATGTTATTGGTGAAGCCAACCCTTTGAGCATTGTAGTTTGGTAGATTCTGAGAAAATCAATACTTTATAGTTAACTTAACTTTAAGGTAGCATTTTGTGAAGTCTTGGGAGTAAATCTGTAATGACCAACCCCGTTCTGAGTTTTGACTTTAGAATTTTTTTTTTTGCTCAATGTTTTTAGTTTGGTCTGTGATTCGTTTAATCGAACTTGTCTCATATCCTTGGATGAAATGTGAAAGTATTTGAAAGGAACACTAGTACAGATTTAGTAAACAGCATCTGAGCTTTATCTTCCTCATTAATGAGCAACATACAAGGGAATATGATCAACAACATACTACAAAGCTATGCAAATCAGACTTAATACTTCATTCCTTTACACCACACTGACATACATAAATACTGATGCAAGTTACAGACCTCAGTTTCTCGTACCAAAGAATGCCAATGTACAGATTTCATAAGTGGACAATCAACATTGCAAACTCAGAACATATCTTTCACTTCTGAATAGTCCAATTTGTAACAGTAATAGGAAATAACTTTCAGTTCCATACCAGATTGCTATGTCAGCATTATATTCGATTCCTATAGTCTGAAACAGCCCAGTTTGCATACACAAAATGCTCAGAGATTGAGTACAGCAGTATGTGCTTCACCTAGATGCATTCTAAAACTTCTGTCTTTATTCTCGGAGTTACAGGGTAGCAGAAAATGATAGATAACAGTCATATACAAACTTATCCTTTGACACACATCTGATCATAAACTAACAGCAGTTTCTGTACCAATGCTACAGCAGATATAACACAAACACATACAGAAATATAATGAGAATACCCGAATAAAGCCTCCAGGTATGGTGTATGACCAGAACTCAGAGATTGAAGCATCCAGAACTGATAGATAGGACTGTTTTTGAATAGCAGCAGCAACAGAATAGAGATTCCTCATGCAAAATGCCACGCCTGACTCCTATAGGCTCCTGCAACACTCATAATAGCTGATTTCTGCCTCAAACTCCCACGTACAGGGTTTCCAGGGCTTAATATGGTGAGATAGGTGCGCACCCAAGTCTGAAACCTCACGTCCAGCTCACTAAGGGTCTCACGTCCCTGCCACTGAGTGGTAAATGCCATCGCTGGAGGTCTGAGCTGCATCATGTCCTTCATAGCAGATTTGGAACCAAGATAAAGATGGCGTCCAAAATGTAATATGAATGTGGTCTTCAACTGCACCAAGCCACAGATAAGGCTCACGCCATGGTGAGAGAAAGAGCTGGAGATTGCAAACTCTCACGCTGAGAACAGTGATAAGCCCTCCTCTTATTGCTATGCCCCAAAAGATATCCCTAGCAATCGACTTCTCAATATACTGAAGAATGGTAGCCAGGAAATAAGAATAAACCCTCCAGCTGAAGATTAATCTCAAACCCCACAAATTAAATGATATTTCTTTCCTCACCAATTTTGGCTCTGAAAGAGACACACAAAATTGCAAAAAGCTCCAGTAGAAGATTTGAGCGATCTCCCCCACAAACCAGCTAGAGTGGGTCTCTCACCACCGAAAGCAATGCTAAAGAGGAGGGTTTCTGTCCTCAACCAGCTGCAAACGATAATTGGAAACAATCCAGGAGAGTCTCAAGTTGTCAAATTCATCATGTCCAAATGAGAGTCAAAAAGCAGATTAAAAGTGGAGGGAAAAATTAGGGCAACCTCCAATTTGAATCCTTTTCCCTCCAAAAACCCAATGCCCTTTTCTAGCCTTTTAATATATTGCTTTATACTTTAAAACTAAGTTGCCGAATCGGGTACGGGAACGGGTACGGGTACGCGGGTACGGTACGTGGATACGGCAAAATTTTTTGGGGGTTTGGGTACGGGTACGTCCGTACAAAAAATAAAAATAAAAATATATATATATATATTATAATATAATAGTCAGACATATATATTATATATAATTCTTAAACTATAATATATAATAAATATATATTATAATATAATATATTTTATATTTAATAAATTATTTAAATTAATGAAAAATGTATATTATAATATATTATAAATTTATATATAATAAAATATAGTGTAATTTAATAATGTATTATTTAATGATAGTATTATACAACAAATTTTAAATAATAAATAATAAATATCAAATATCAAATACTATAATAGTTAATTATTAACCATTACAATATTTGATATTTGATAATATTTAATGACTTAATAGATAGTTTTAACTTTAAATTTTAAATCATTAAAAAAATTAATTTTAAACTAAAAAATAAAAATAAAAGCTAAAGTTTTTTCGTTTTTAAAAAGAAATGAAAAAATAAAAAACTAAAAAGCCAGAACCATTCCGCGCCTTCCTGCTCTGGCCTCACTTTTGCTGAGTCGCACAGAGATCTGCCCTGGCGTCGAGGTCTGCCCTGGTCCGGCGTTTCTTCCTTCTAGTCGCAGCACACGTTTTCCTTGCACACGTTTTCCTTGCCCTTAGTCGATGTTTTCAGCCCTTAGTTTTGCGTTTTTCAAGAGAAAAGAAGTCAAAAGACGTCTGGAAACGGTCCAGAAATGCCCTGGAATCGCCACGTATGCCTCTGAATCGCTCAGATACGTTTGTCAAATCTGGAAACGATTCTACAAGGCAAAAACCGATTCCAGGACGATTCTAGAGCGTTTCGTACCCGAATCCGTACCCGAAACGTTTCATACCCGGAAACGCTGTCCAAAGTTGGACGATTCGGTAACTTAGCTTTAAAACATTATCAAATATTCCTGAAAGGGGTGTCCTGTTCAAAAGGAAACTATTTTGCCTTATTTAGCCTTTGAAAACAGTGTTAAGTTATCTTATTAGGCACCAAGGTACTTTTCGATGACCACCTACCCCCCTCACTTAAGTTATAAAGTTATTTTATTAAAATAACTTGAGTGATTGATTAAAAGCAAATATTAAATAATCCAACCTTAGGCTCTTCAATGCAACCATAGAAATAACACTATTGAGAACACTATGGGTCTCATACTACTTTTTCGAAATAGACTTACTATAAATAGCAACTGCTAAAAATAGTAATTACTCACCAAATATCAAACTGGCCAAAACACTAACGCTCATCCGACAACTACCACACACTACCCAAATAGTAAGTGTGCAAGAACTAGACTAGTCCAAAGGACATCGAAAATGGGGACATTACAAAATACCAGATAGGAGTTAGTAAATTTGCAAAGGTAATCTCTTAGTCTCTCAATATTATGTCACTTTGTAGGTGTAATGGCCTTACCTTGACTTGTCGCTTCTAATTAATTTGGGCCTAAGTGGCTGCTGTTCATTACCCTGATAAATCTTAGGAATCTCCTTTGTGTGAATTGCAATTGCTAAAATATAATCAAGATTGGTTTCCATCCATTCCATAAAGTCTGAATTCAATTTTTTCTAAGAATTTAGCAGTTAAGCCTAGGATCAGTCCTTGTTTGTTGATTTACTAGGAAAAATTTGAGCTATTTATCTATCAAGGTCAATCACGAGTCTATACATGTCCAAAGTAAGAAGGGGTGGATTCCACTAGTTAAAATGGAAAGATCCAAAACTAAAATTAAGTTAGATATTAGTGAGAGCCTTGAGCCCATGGGTTTTCCGTAGAAGACAATATTGTGAACCTTGGACCTTAGAGCCCCAAGTAAGTTCACATTCATAACATTCTTGCGTCTGCTAGTCTCTTGGGAGATAATTACTTTTGAAATCCAGAATTGAAGGATTGAGTGAATCTAAATTTATAATCATCTCGTGTTTGTAGTAAGCCTTGAAAATATCCTTGTCCATTGATTCATTGAGTGAATCCTTGACAGTTCATTTGATGGAGTAAATCTCCATGTGACGTGTCTATAGAAGAATGAGAATTGTGAGTCAATCTTGTTAAATTTGGACCTAGAATCAGATATATCAATTTATAAGAAACTTGCATTAGTTGGATCCTCAGTGATGTTAACTTGTGAACTTTTGGACACAAGAACCTCGGGTAAATTAGAATGTATAACACTACTCACATCTGCTAGATGCTTGAGAATACAGTTAGAAGGATTCCAGATCCACATGCTAAGTTTGAGTTTATAGTAATTTGTGCCTGACAATGACTTGCTATATTTGGAACTAAGTGATTGAGTTAATTAAGATTTATAAAGTTCTTGCCTCCACAAAGGTACCCCAAATGCAAATAACATGAGAAGTTTGGACTCCAACCTAATTCAATTTTTAAGAAATCTCACACCTGTCAAACCTCTCAAAGATATTAACCTATGAAACTTGGACTCAAGAACTTGAGTAAAATAGAGCTAATAATAAGCTTGCATCTATAAGAAACCACATAGTAGATCTTAAAGTGAAGTTGTGTAGCTTATAACCTAGCCTCAAGGATCATTATGTTTGTTGATTCTTTATAGTAATTCTCATCTATTGATCTCTTGGGGTTAATCTCAAGTTAACGTGTGTGTCACATCCCTTACATTGAGACTATGTTTGGTTATGTGATTCAAATGCAATGTTAGTTGCAAATAACCACTTTCATGTGATTATGACATTGGGAATGAATAGTTGATCTTTTATCGTAACAATAATGTTAACGAACTTTTAATTTTGCCAGTGAATTATTGTTCATAAAAAGTTGAATGAGATCATGAGATCAAATTTAAATGCTTATTATTAAAGCTGTTAAGAACGATCTAATCCATGATCCTTGTCAGTGGTTGCAGGATTGCTGACATTGCGAGGAAAAGCGAAATATCGTCAGGGAGAGGACGTGGTTAACAATGGATCAAATTTTATCATCAACCTCGAGTCAGTATAAGTCAGCGAATTGACGTTGTAACTTGGCCATAAATAATTTATGATATTTATATACTTTGTAAGCTAATTTAAAAATGTATAAATCTTTAATCAACTTTGAAGGAAATATCAAATGATTAATCAAGTATTAAATAAATAAAATATATATAATTGAAAATTTATTATATCCTTTTAAAATAGAGTGAAATGATTCTTGTTATATATATATATATATGTTAATCTTGCGAGTGAAAATTTATCATTTAATTAATAATGGAGCGATATTAACTAAGGCTATCAATTTGAAATTTAAAATCATCAAAATTATTTGGTAGTGTTGGTGTCAGGCTTTTTGTTGGGATTCCTGGCAGCTCACCATCGCGTTGGAGAAACGCCCAAGAGTGGGCAGAGGAAAGGTTTCTTGAACCGGTCTGGGGAAAAACTTACGAAGCAATGGCATTCTCCCATATAGAACGCACTCCATCATCTCTGTCTGGGTCCATTCTCATCAGTTTTGTTTTGGTCGTCATTTTGCTATAATCAGCGGAAGCTATGAAAGGTTAACTCAGATAAACATTTGCTTTTCTTTTCCTGTGAGGTGGTGAATTCCAATTACTTGAAATCCCGTCTCCATGACGCCAATCTAATTTCGGTAGTTGGTTTCATATTTGTATCTCAATCTATGTCGAGTTTCTCCATTTTACTACTTCTCTGGTCTTTCTTCCTGAAAACGAGCTCAGAAGTGGCTATCTGGTTTCTCTGTGACGGACATAGCTGGAAATTGTGAAGAAGACTAAGTCTCGGGTGCCATTCGTTAGGAGAACTCTGAACGGAACATTCATCAAATTTTGAATAATCTTTCAGGCATGTATAAACTATATCGGTGTGACATTCTTGTTTGTTAGATTGAAGTCGAACCATAAATTTATCTTGGAATTTCATTTGAATTTCTCATCAGTTGGAATTAGATAAATCTCAATATTGGAATAACTCGATTGGATGGGAACATTTTAATTCATTATGCTTTGAGGCACTTGTTTTATTGTTTGAAAAATCTGGAAGCTCTTATCTGCCGTCTTGATGTAGTCAAGTCCTGTTTCTTTTGCGAGTTGGGGCGGGACCCTTTTCTTTTCCTCGAACCTGATCTTGAATTCATCTGAGTTATGCTCCAGCACCTTTATTTTTTTATTCTTTTTACCAAGGCGGCCTGGTTGCTACCTGAACCATTGCAAATAATTTTGTCTCTTGGAATTGAGCCGAGTTTCCTTTTCTTTGTTTCTCAATCCCTTTTCTAATCTCTAAGTTTTTCAGGGAAATGAGTATCATCTGTAGATGCTCTTCAGCGAATGAAATTCACCATACTCTCCTACCTATGCCATGGGAGTATATGTATGTATTGATATATCTTGCATCTCTTGTCTCAAGAAAATTTATGGAGCGGGTCTTTCTCCTGTCATTTTGAGTGTGTCTGATAGTTGACTCTATTGTTTCTTCTGAGAAGCCCTTGGATTAGAGTCCGAAATGCCGGTCATCTGAAACTGAAGTAGTTCTAATCATCTTGAATCTAGGGTGCATTTAACCTCTTTGTCGTGATCGAGTCTTCACCCTTATACTGATGTTTGATTAAGAATGAATTCCCTGCCACATCGAGATCTTTAACTGACCTTCAAATGTTAAGGCTGGGGAAAGCTTATAATGCACTATCCTATTCTTCTCTCTCTCTCTCTCTATATATATATATATCTTTCTCTATAGATGAGTTCAATCAAATATCTACAAATGAGGAAGTGTATGTTTGAATTTACTGAAAGTCACATGGGACATTAATTGGCAATTGAAAATATACATACCCCTTGGGTTAAGTTTCACCTGAACTATGAAGAATGACAACCAACACTGATATGGCAATATCACAATTTAATCTGTTATAAATTGTTGAACCTTGAATCATGAAGGAAGAATTGAAGACATGACTTTGAATAAATATTTTCCTAAGGTCAAGATTTGACTTCGATCTAAGAGAAAGATTCTGAATTTGGGTTCAGTTGAACCATTTGAAAAATTATCTAAGGAACTTGATCTATCTGGTTAAACCGAATCCTTTCCTCTCTAATTAGAAGTTGGTTTAGGGCACATTATTGCTCATCGAGTCCTTAATGGGATAAATATGAGACTTGTAAATCCTTTATGTCAACGAATCTCCTTATTTATGTATGAAACTTGATGATTAACTTATAACCTCATACTAAGAAGAAATGGTAATTAAATTGCTATTATAAAATTATAACTTGATAAGAGAGTTGTCATGTTGAGCAAGGGTGAGAATGTTGACGGCATAGGAGTGCCAGAGATATCAGCACAGGAGTGCCAGTAACATTTAAAAAATCCTTGGCCAAGGTATGATGCCAGTTAGGCATTGGTCAGCTATCATGTACCAGATATACTTCTGGTCAGAATGATCCCTCTTGATAGAAGGAACCTATAGAGGAGGGATCGACCAGCAGTATAGGTCCATGACACCAGGCTCAGAGGCATGATGATAAATTGATCCATGTTGATTACCCTCGTGAAGGGCGGGTTCTTCAATTGAAGAAACTCAGGAGACCAGTAGGTCTTGGATGGGCGGTAAAGCCCCTGATGATAATTCTCTTTCCTCGTTGACAAAGATTTCCATGTATAACAACATGAGGATGATGTCGAAGGTATTTCTTCCTCACTTGTAATCCAGGTACATGCAATGCTAATTAAAGTTTATTTTCATTTATGCTATGAATGTTATTCTTTTATGTTAATGTGCGTTGCAAGATCTTGCAATTAATTAGTGAGGTAGCTATTTGTTTCATTCAGCTGTTATATTTGTTTCATAGCTGTAGTAATTGTACGTTAACTTCTGGAAGCGAAGAAAATTAATTATTATCCTTCTACAATTTTCCGTTATATGTTTACAGTTAATAGCTTTCTTTTCAGCTGAAAATGAAATTAAAAGTTAGTTGATGAAATGTATGATGTAACGACATTAGAATTGAATTTCTCTTTTCCGTCTAATTGCAAATGAAGCCCTAGTTTGGCGGTTATTTAGTTGTTGATCTGTCGTGAGCAGTTGGTGGAAAACTGTAAGATGTCACACGTCAGCTGAAACTGAAAATTCAAAAGATAGTTGCATGTTTGAATTAGTTGGAACAATTTGGAAACCCTAGTTTCGAAAACAAGTTACTTGCAGTTCAGCTGAAGTTAGTTGTCAGTTGATATTTTTAAACTATAGTCTGGTTTGGTTGTTACATATGGTATCAGAGCTACCAGGTTCGACACTGAACCTTGGGGCTCATCATGCAACTCAGAAAATTGAACCAGCATTGGAAGCCTTGAAAACCTTATGCATTGGGTCTATCACAGGAAGTGATTGTTGTTGTGAACAATTTATGTAATTGAGTCTATCACAGGAAGTGATAGACAATCCTGTAAACAAATCTTTTACTAAGTTTGTCACGGGGAGTGATAGCCATTTTTGTAACCATTGGAATTGAATCTATCACAAAAAGTGATAATAATTTTTGTAAACAATTTTGCTTGTAACTGTTAAATACTCTTAGAAATAATTTGAGTTATCAAGTAATTATGAAATCATTCTACCTAAGTTAAGGCAAGGTATGCCTAGGGTACCGAGATTGTGATCAAAACTTAAATAATAGCTTAATTTGAACTTGTGGACTAAAGGTTTGGAAATATCCAAAAGCAATCAACTAGGTGCAGGGGCATCTGAGTACCGGAATTCTTTGAAATTATATCAAGATAAGATGAACTCTGGTCTAACTTCTAGATGGATCGGAAAGAGCCAAGTGGAGTTAAAGGATCAAGATGATAAGAAAAGCAACAGTCAAGGACAACATGTTACATGAAAGATAACTTGAGAAAAAGGGGAAGCAGATTAGGGTTTTTTTTTTTTTTAATCTTTTAATACCTTTGTGAAGTCTAGAAGAATGAGTCAGTAACTGAATGGATGTGTAATTACTTCATGGAAGAGGAGTTACCTCATATTGATAATATTGTGAGATCTCAGATTAAGTTGTTTGAGGATATCACTTTTGGTTCTTTATTAGACCGATGAATCAGGAATTGCAGGATTTGATTTGTTATGACAGGAAGTTGTTAGCATGAGCAGCATGAAATGCAGATATAATATGACAAGATGATGGACAACTCAAGGTGACAAGTTTGTTATCTACATACATGATATGCAAAGTTACTGGAATGATAAATACTTGTTAGAAGATTATTGACTATATGACAAACAGAGCATTCACTGTGTTCCTTAATGAATTATGTATGAACCTTTTTGACCAGGTCTCAAAACACATTTACTTAACAATAAAAAAAAAAAAGAACTTTGATTTTTTATGGTACCTCAGGAAGTATTGGCTTATATGTGCATTATAGTTATCTCATATATTTATTTTGCCAAGAACTTCAGATGAAATTGGTTCCTCCTCTTAGCAGTGATTGTGTTTAGGCCAATGGCAGTAAATTTCTTGGTGCAGATATATTCATACAAATCTTGGATAAGTATCATTAGTAGTGTTGATGTGTTTTTCGTGACCGCACCAACGCAGAATAAAGTTGCCAACGGCTTCCCTATTCTCTCTTGATCAAAGTATTCCGCACGCTAAGATTGCAAGAAAGTTTGTGCGTTCAACTCCAAGGTTCTTTTAGTGCGAATAGGCTCAGTTTGGCTCGATGTGATTTAGCTGGTATTTCAAGGGGACTTACGGAATTGTTCAATGGCGGAGAAAGGAATCCAAATGCTCGAAAGATTTGTCTATAAAGCACGGGTTTCCTGTTCTAACTAGAAAGTACTGAATTGAAAGTGGGGTAAGGTTAAGAAGATTCTAATCTACTCTAAGGTATGGGATATGGAGCTCAACTTCAGCAAACTTCTAACCGGACTTCGCTTTGCCTCACATCGGACAACTTCCACGGAGTCGGTGCAATCTTCAGGGGAGATGACTAAAGATGTTCAAACCACCACTTGACATGAAGATACCATCACAACGACGCATACCATCATTCAAACTGTGATTGAAGTTAGGCCCACAATGTTTCCAGTTGACCACACAAGGCGCATTCACCATCAGCAAACACACTAGTGGTATGGATAGACGAAGTTGCTTAGATCAAACACCACATTCCACAGCTAACATCTACTTGCATGGAATAAAAATTATACTACTTTGAACTAATTTACACTACCATTTGAATCGGAAGGACGAAGAAACCTTGCTAGCTACTCACAACAAAGATGAAATTCACCATCAATGAAAAACTCTTTTATTGAGAGTGTTCACAACAATTTCTTACAAATTTTTCAAAGGGAAAACTTTCCCTCTTCTTCAAACTACACTATCAATCTATACTAAGTTACTCTAAGCTATCACCTAGCTGTCTCTCTATCCTAATCTCTATTGTCTAACTTCTACTTCTACTTCTACTTCTACTGTCTCATCCCTGTACAAATGAAGGGGGACTCCCCCTTTTATAGATGGCCAAGTCCAATGGATGGCTTAGATTACAATCGACTGGATGGCCTAGATCGTGCCACCTCAGCCCTAAACAAGATTCGCCCTAAAAACCGCCACCAAGAGGAGTGGGGTAATAAATGAGCCATTAATGGCCACCATCCTTCTAGAAGATTCCAGCCTCGAAACGCGTTCACACTGTTCTCGATCTTTGCGTTCAGCCAATTCTGTTGATTGCTTGGAGGAGGGTAAAAGAGTCTCGAAGATTGCCTCCTCAGATAATAAAATTTGATAGAATCTGGAGTTCAACTGCTCTTGATCTTCTTCTTGACGTTGTTCTTCAACTTTGCTCGAGCCTCCATCATCTTGGATTACATCCTTCATCACCTTAAGTCATCATCGCTTGATCTCAACGTTCCTCCTGCAAAACAAGCAAGGAGAAGGGTATTAGAACACTTTATAATATAAAATCACTTTACTTACCTGATTTTCACGCTTTGATCTTCAAGGGCTCATCGTTTTTCCTTAGCCAACTTCGCGTTCAAATTCTTCATGCCTTAGCCAAATTTTCAACCCATCCTGCATTCTGCCTGGCGCACTTCACTCTGATATTTCATTCAACTCTGGCTCGAGGAAAATGTTTTCATCCGGAATTTGATCAAAAATTACCTAGGCGATCATTTTCAAATTCATCGGCCAAGGCAATTTTATGTCAACCACATTTTATTTCATGCCTTAGAAATTTTTAAATTTCTCTTAGGAAACTCATCAACCTGGTGCCCATCAAAAATATTCACCTTGAAGGCCTCGGCAAAGTGTGGGAGACTTTAAAATCCATTCCTCATCGCAGACGTCCAATACCCAGAAGAAAATTTTCCTCAAAACGCATCAAATTCATGGCTACGCAACGAACGGGTTCATTTAATTTTTGAATTTTTGAACCTTAGAAAAAATGATTTTCATCAAATTTAATCTTTTTTTTCATCTCCGTGAACATCCTGTTGCTCTGACTTGAAAATTATTTATTAACCTGTGCAGCTGGCATCCTCCGACTTCATCTCCGACAATTTTGCTCACATCTTGAGAAATTTCACCACCTCAGAGTCTAGGCGCATTTTCTAGAGGAAGAAAATATTTTGCCTTAGAGAAATTTTAGATCACCTTGTATTTTGAAAATTTGCCTTAGAAATTTTTTTATATCCGACTCAATCAACTTTGCCTGTGAGAAAAAAAATCATCAACTTCATCCATCTTAGAGAATTTTCTTTCAAAACACATCACGCCCAACATGCTTTATTTTATTCATCACTTTGTATTTTATTCTCCATAAAATTTCCAACGCCTAGCATATTATTTTTATTCATATCACCTTGCACTTGGCGCATTTATCTTGTCATGAAGGATGTCTTAAATTTCAACGCCTTAGGATATTTTATCTTTACCAACTTCAAGATGGGCGCATTTTTTATGTTATGGAGAACACTTTATTTCACCACCACTTAAAATAGTTTTCAAGGCCCCCTAGGCTTAGGCGCAAATGCCATGTCTTACTTCAAGTCTACATTTAGAAAAATATTCAAACCTTTTCATCAACCCCTTAGGCGCATATGGGAGCCCTCGCCTCAAATTTTCTACACTTACATACTTTTCAGCCTTTCCACAAGTCAAAGGCGCATTCAAAGGGGGGGGGCTTTAAATTTCCACGCCTTGGAATATTATCACATCCACCTTAAAATATTATCACACCCACCAACCTTGCATGGGTGCATTCAAAAGGTAGAGGTGGAAGTCAACATTTTGTCCTTTTCTTAGCTTGCATGGCGCATATGATACATAGAGGAGGATAAGCATCTTTCAACGCCTTAACTCTGTGCTTTGAATTTTCTTCTTTGCTAATCTTGGGTGCATGTATAAACATCTACGCCCTTCCTTTTGACCCCTTTGACTTTCCTGAGAGGTGGGCGCACTTGGAGGCATGGGCTTCCAATTTTCAAACTTAGAAAATTTCAAATGTCCTTCTCCTTCTTAAGGCGCATTTAGGGGGGTCCACCTCCAGTTTTTAATACTTAGAATTTTTTTTTCTCATCTTTACTCCTTGCTGGGCGCATTTTTATGGGGGAGCTTCCAGTTGACTTGCCTTAGGAAAATTTTATATGCCCCTTCCAAGTCTAGGCGCATATCAAATGGTAAGCTTTCATTTTATACCTTAGGCGCATATAGAAGAGTCTTCTTCAAATTCAAAGACTTAGAATATTTTCAAGTCGCATATCTTGAAGTTAAGGCACAAATGGGATGCTTGACTTTGAATTTCACACGCCTTAGTAACATCTTTAGTCTCCCCTTCAAGGTTAAGGCGCAAATGAGGCCCTTAACTTATAGTTTCTGAACTCTTCTTTTTGCTTAAGGCGCATATAGAGGGGTGAGGTTGGAGTTTACACGCCTTAGTTGATTATTCAGCTTCCACTCCTTTCCATTCCAGCTAAGGCGCATATAGCATGGTCTGCTTTCACCTGGAAAAAAAAAAATTCATTTATTTTTTTTCTTGAAGTGGGGCGCATATCACCCTCTATGCTCTCATTTTTAACGACTTAGGCAAATTTTGAGTCTCTTCAAGCTCAGGCGCATTTCTCATGTCCAGCTTTCAATTTATAACACTTAGAGAATTTTCAGATCCAACACCAAGGGTGCATTTGGCAGGTGGTGCTTCAAATTACGAGTGCCTTAGAAACTTTTCCATCATCCTCACAAGTAAAGGCACATTTAGCTAGGCATGCTTTCAATTTTGACACCTTGGAAACATCTCAAAGCCTCACCTTCTCCTCAAGGCGCAAATAGAAGGGGCTAGTTTTATTTTCCGACACTTAGCATTTTTCTTCAGCCTCTCCACAAGTCAAGGCGCATTCAAGGTCTTCAACTTTTAATTTAGAACACTTGGAAACTTTTACCACCACTCCTCCAGCCAAAGGCGCATATGAAGGGTATAGCTTCCATTTTAATACTTAGAATATTTTCAAAGTGCCTCCTTTTACCTAGGCGCATATGAGGGTGTCTCCTTCTAATTTGCAACACTTTAGAAACTTTCAGCCATCTTCTTCTCTCCTTGGGCGCAAATGACCCCTTCTAGTTTCGTTTTCACTTGCCTTAGAAAGTTTCTTGCCTCCTCAACTTGCAAGGGCGCATATGAGTGTGCTTGCTTTGAATTTCAATGCCTTAGTGAAAATTTCTAACCTCCAATATCCTCTTGGGCGCATTTTGACCCCAGAGTTTTCAATTTACAACATTTAGAACATTTTAAGCTCTTCTCTTGAGCTGGGCGCATATGGAGGCATGAGCTTTCATTTTAACCAATACTTCGAGAATTTTCAAGGCTCTTGCCTTACTAAATTTCTTGCCTCATCTTCAGCTTTTAAAGGCATTCTTCACTGGCTGGACTTGAAAATTTATCAATTTCAGTGAATTTTATGCTCTTTGCCTGATTTAGGGTGACTCGATCATGCTAACCCTAATTTGCTATTTTTAGAAAGTTTGTCAATTTTGCACTTCAAGCCAATTTCAAGCTCCAAAAAGGCTGGATTTTGCTTTGTTTCGAATCTCGAGATGCGGTTGAGCTATCGGGCCCTGATATCTGCATGCACCTGCTATTTTTAGCAACTTACTAAAAATAGCAATTGCTTAGAATGCCTTCAAATTTTTCGTGTCGATTGCCTGAAATGTGGTGGTCGTGGCTGGATGCTGCTTTTGCATGATTGTCTTGTCCTGCCCTTGAATTTAGGAAACCCTAATTCCTCTGTACCAACCTACTAAAAATAGTAAGTGTCCGATTTTCCATCCTCTGCAACTCCGTTTGATCTGAAATTCGCGCCATAGGGTCTTCATCACTTGCTTGACCTGTACCTGCTGATGCCTTGCACTGACCTGCTATTTTTGGCATGTTTCTGGAGGTGGTTTACTATTTATAGTAACTACTTGCTTCTGAGACTTCCACAACTCCGTTTGACTTGAAATTCGAATGACACTCTCCTCACCACGTGACCTGCCCGTTCACACTGGCGCCTGCTGCTGACTTTCTATTTTTAGCCTATTTCTGAAATGACTTACTATAAATAGTAAGTGCTCCGTTTGCCTTCAAATTTTATCAGCAGATAGCTTGAGAGATGTTGATCGCGGTGGTATACATTGGTTTTCGAAAATTCTGACTTTTTACGCCTCTTTTTGGATCCCGAAGCTGGAAACCCTAATTGGTCTTGCATGTGTATCAAATGACCTCCGTTTGTCCTCGTTTTTGTTGCATTGCGATTAGTTCGTGATTCTGAAGTGCTAGGAGGCAGCCGCCAGAATGTATCTGCTAAAAATAGTAAGTTGCTGAAGGAATGATTATCTCAGTTTGCATGTCATATCATTGCGAAGCTCTCGAAAAACCCACAAGGAATATGCAGACATGCAAAGAAAATCTTGACATGCAAACCCTAAAAATAGCCTTAGAAGACTGAATTCTGAAAGTTGTTATCTTGCTTTGCATGTCACACCATCGCGAAGGTCTCGAAATACCCAGAAGGAATCTCCAGACATGCAAAGAAAAACTCTTCGTCTAAGCCCTGAAATCTGCTCCGGAAGCTGAACTGCTAAAAATAGAAAGTTGTCTGTTTTCGCCCAAATTTTGCATGCGAGCAGCCTGAGGTACTCTGAATACAGTGTGACAGTCGGAATCTCAGAAATGCTGAAGGATTGCCTGTAATTGCACACTTACTAAAAATAGTAAGTACTCAGAATCTGATGAAATTTCAGTGAAAACCTGTTGGAAGTATACTGACATCAATGTTAATCTCAAATCTCAATTTATTCACCTCGTTTGACTTCAAATTGGCTGAAAAGTTGAAAACCCTAATTTTACCGACTTAGCCAAATTTCATGTTTAAACCCAATGATGGGCACAATCCCAGAAAGATAGACAGTAGAAAAGAGAGACAACGACAAAACAAACCAAAACGCAAAGCCAAAAGTTCAGAACGAAGCAAAAATTAGGGGGTCCCCATTTGCAATGGGGTGATGTGTGAAAAAGGTCACAAGAAGTAGAACTCTTGGCCAGGTTCCTATGATTGGCACTACAGAGACATTACCTTGTGAACAGAGCTAATGAAGACAACAACAACATGAGTAAGGTGATGGTGAGTATCAGCCAGATCATCTCTTGAAGACACAAAGTAAGATAGTAAGAGTTTATTGTTCAAAACCCTCATTGACCCCTCGTCACATAGGTTTATTGTTCAAAATTCAGATCATGAATGGTACAATGGTGAAGGAGCGATGAAGCGGTTAAATTGTGTGAATCTGATAAAATTTGAAACTCAAACACGCTTAGTTATTGTTATCTACCTAAGAAGAGATAGAAAATCAGTGTTATGAGTCAACAAGAATGAGAGTGTTGCAGTTCAAAACATGACACAAAGCCTATTTTTCTACAAGGTTATTACAGATCTTCTTGGCAACACCTGGCAATGGCATAACGACTCTGATGTCTTTAACTATAGCATTTTTCTAGTAGTAATCTTAGTGATGGCAACAAAAGGACATACAAAGCCATAGGTATATGGTATTCTTTAATTGGTGGAAACTTGATACAAATGATATTTGATTGGTTTCTCGGTTTGGTTAAGCCACCGATGATCATTAAGCAGGTATCTGAAACACATGTTATGAACATGAACACGCATACCATGGATATGAATAAAATACATTGGTTCCCTCATATGTTTCACAGCACAGTACTTTGGTCGGATAGTTGTACAAAGATCACTCTTAATTGGGAAAGCTTTTCATGCTTATTCTTACACCAATTTCTAGTGATTGTATTATTGTTTTCTCAAGTAGTGATCTATTGGCATGGAATGTGGAGAAAATGGTATAGAACCAGGGACTACTTGTTCCCCGAGATTCATGAGAAAACCAATTGCTATAATTAAGCATAAGTAAGGATGAAAGTTTTGAAGGACTTATTGTTTGATGCATTGGTAACACAGTCTCTAACCTATTGTAAGTTTTTGGAAGGACTGATAGCAGTGCAACAATCTACTTCCTTGTTAGTAACTTAGTCAAGTCACGTAGTGCATAAGGAATGTTCTTCTAGATTATGGCACTTCTTTGGAGTTTGGTAAAATTCCTTTTTAATATTGGCAAGGAATATCGTTGTTTTATTTAATTTGAAATGGTTTAACTATCAAAATTTGAAGATTGTTATTTTAAGGCCAGTTGGTCAGAATTGGATTAAGTGCCGAGAATAAGTTCATTCTTTTGGTTATTGCTGAAATTAAGACTATTATAATTTGATATAAAGCTAAGTATTGTGGGGATTACCCACGAATATTTTGGTTGTTCACCATGTTTGATGAAATGTACATCTCTATCATGTCTTGGATGGGCCTCTGAGGGAATCTGTAAGGAAGTAAATTGTAAGAAATATACCTTGCATGTTCTTAACTTTACAAAGGAGGAAACTTTGTGATATGGTATGTGGATGGACAGGTAGTCTAGTAAGCCTAGGTGATTAGTCTCTCCAAGTTGAGCAGGGTGGTGAGATACTCAGCCAACCAGAGTTGTCATACTTAGTAGGAGGGTATCCTTAGTAGTGCAACAAAGTTGGTTAAGTGGGGTACACATCAGAGCGTAGATGGCAACTAAGGGGAATCCCTCTTCAATGGCAAGCCGAATCTTGGAGGACAGCTAGATTGGAAATAAATTTTGATCTTTTCTCTTGTTATTGTTTAATAGTTTATTTTAACGATGCATTAGAAATTCGTGCTTGAGGAAAATCTTTCAGTGAAGGTTGACGTTAACCTTTGGTGAAATTCTCTTGGTCAATCTGTGTTAAAAATAATTGATTTCTATACTCAGCAAGAGTAACCATCTTTATGGTGTTGTTATAACCACTTTTATAATTTTGTATCAAGACGATTCATTAGACAGAAAGATGTCGAATTCCTGTAAGCTGGGTAAGCTAGAAGGCAGGATTATCATTAGTCTTGAAATGTTATCTGAAATGGAAAACAAATCAAATTGATCAAAAAGATTGGTGAAAGCTATTAACAAATAGAAAAGCTAAATAAACACCACCGGGAAGGATTATGAAGAAATCCTTTAAGAATTTCCTTATCTATTAAGAGCAATTGAGAACATTATATTTATCTTTATGTTTCATTTGAAAACTTTGAATAAACAATCATCGAGGACGATGATTCTTAAGGGGAGGAGTATGTCACATCCCTTACATTGAGACTATGTTTGGTTATGTATTTCAAATGCAATGTTAGTTGCAAATAACCGCTTTCATGTGATTATGACATTGGGAATGAATAGTTGATCTTTTATCGTAACAATAATGTTAACGAACTTTTAATTTTGCCAGTGAATTATTGTTCATAAGAAGTTGAATGAGATCATGAGATCAAATTTAAATGCATATTATTAAAGCTGTTAAGAACGATCTAATCCATGATCCTTGTTAGTGGTTGCAGGATTGCTGACGTTGTGAGGAAAAGGGAAATATCGTCAGGGAGAGGACGTGGTTAACAATGGATCAAATTTTATCATCAACCTCGAGTTAGTATAAGTCAGCGAATTGACGTCGTAACTTGGCCATAAATAATTTATGATATTTATATACTTTGTAAGCTAATTTAAAAATGTATAAATCTTTAATCAACTTTGAAGGAAATTTCAAATGATTAATCAAGTATTAAATAAATAAAATATATATAATTGAAAATTTATTATATCCTTTTAAAATGGAGTGAAACGATTCTTGTTATATATATATATATGTTAATCTCACGAGTGAAAATTTATCATTTAATTAATAATGGAGTGATATTAACTAAGGCTATCAATTTGAAATTTAAAATCATCAAAATTATTTGGTAGTGTTGGCGTCAGGGTTTTTGTCGAGATTCTTGGCAGCTCACCATCGCGTTGGAGAAACGCCCAAGAATGGGCAGAGGAAACGTTTCTTGAACCCGTTTGGGGGAAAACTTACGAAGCAATGGCATTCTCCCATATAGAACGCACTCCATCATCTCCGTCTGGGTCCATTCTCATCAGTTTTGTTTTGGTCGTCATTTTGCTATAATCAGCGGAAGCTATGAAAGGTTAACTCAGATAAACATTTGCTTTTCTTTTCCTGTGAGTTGGTGAATTCCAATTACTTGAAATCCCGTCTCCATGACGCCAGTCTAATTTGGGTAGTTGGTTTCATATTTGTATCTCAATCTATGTCGGGTTTCTCCATTTTACTACTTCTCTGGTCTTTCTTCCTAAAAACGAGCTCAGAAGTGGCTATCTGGTTTCTCTGTGACAGACATAGCTGGAAATTGTGAAGAAGACTAAGTCTCGGGTGCCATTCGTTAGGAGAACTCTGAACGGAACATTCATCAAATTTTGAATAATCTTTCAGGCATGTATAAACTATATCGGTGTGACATTCTTGTTTGTTAGATTGAAGTCGAACCATAAATTTATCTTGGAATTTCATTTGAATTTCTCATCAGTTGGAATTAGATAAATCTCAATATTGGAATAACTCGATTGGATGGGAACATTTAAATTCATTATGCTTTGAGGCACTTGTTTTATTGTTTGAAAAATCTGGAAGCTCTTAACTGCCATCTTGATGTAGTCAAGTCCTGTTTCTTTTGCTAGTTGGGGTGGGACCCTTTTCTTTTCCTCGAACCTGATCTTGAATTCATCTGAGTTATGCTCCAACACCTTTATTTTTTTATTCTTTTTACCAAGGCGGCCTGGTTGCTACCTGAACCATTGCAAATAATTTTGTCTCTTGGAATTGAGCCGAGTTTCCTTTTCTCTGTATCTCAATCCCTTTTCTAATCTCTAAGTTTTTCAGGGAAATGAGTATCATTTGTAGATGCTCTTCAGCGAATGAAATTCACCATACTCTCCTACCTATGCCATGGGAGTATATGTATGTATTGATATATCTTGCATCTCTTGTGTCAAGAAAATTTATGGAGCGGGTCTTTCTCTTGTCATTTTGAGTGTGTCTGATAGTTGACTTTGTTGTTTCTTCTGAGAAGCCCTTGGATTAGAGTCCGAAATTCCGGTCATCTGAAATTGAAGTAGTTCTAATCATCTTGAATCTAGGGTGCATTTAACCTCTTTGTCGTGATCAAGTCTTCACCCTTATACTGATGTTTGATTAAGAATGAATTCCTTGCCACATCAAGATCTTTAACTGACCTTCAAATGTTAAGGCTGGGGAAACCTTATAATGCACTATCCTATTCTTCTCTCTCTCTCTCTATATATATATCTTTCTCTATAGATGAGTTCAATCAAATATCTACAAATGAGGAAGTGTATGTTTGAATTTACTGAAAGTCACATGGGACATTAATTGGGAATTGAAAATATACATACCCCTTGGGTTAAGTTTCACCTGAACTATGAAGAATGACAACCAACACTGATATGGCAATATCACAATTTAATCTGTTATAAATTGTTGAACCTTGAATCATGAAGGAAGAATTGAAGACATGACTTTGAATAAATATTTTCCTAAGGTCAAGATTTGACTTCGATCTAAGAGAAAGATTCTGAATTTGGGTTCAGTTGAACCATTTGAAAAATTATCTAAGGAACTTGATCTATCTGGTTAAACCGAATCCTTTCCTCTCTAATTAGAAGTTGGTTTAGGGCACATTATTGCTCATCGAGTCCTTAATGGGATAAATATGAGACTTGTAAATCCTTTATGTCAATGAATCTCCTTATTTATGTATAAAACTTGATGGTTAACTTATAACCTCATACTAAGAAGAAATGGTAATTAAATTGCTATTATGAAATTATAACTTGATAGGAGAGTTGTCATGTCGAGCAAGAGTGAGAATGCTGACGGCACAGGAGTGCCAGTAACATTTAAAAAATCCTTGGCCAAGGTATGATGCCAGTTAGGCATTGAAATATGCTAACCAATTTTTTCGATAATTTAACACAACATAACCAGCAATAGTTAAATGGATTAGCGTTAGCATCAAATGTAAAACTGAACTTGGAATGAAAGCTACTCAACGTCAAGAATGTGCACTCAAGATCCCACTGAGGGCGAGGTGCTAACATATGACGGAGTGTTGAAACTTGAAATTAAGAACTGATAGGCGGATAACCAGCCATGAAAAAAATTTCCACACTACCACCAAACAGTGGGGGGAAAGAGATTACAATTAAAGCAATTCGTCCGCTGCGGCGGGCATCCACAGAGCTGTGGGGATTCACCACTCTGAAAGTGGGTATAAGAGAGTTACAAAACAGATTGTCCACACTGGCGGTAAACCATCCAGGGGTAATTTAATGATAAAACAGAAAGTAATTGCAGAACTGAAAGATTGGTTGGATTAGTAATGCTTAATCTCAACCTTACAAATTAAAACTCTGCATATTACTAATTACAATGATAAGGAATGAACCTTAGATATTAAGTATGAACTTTTACAATGATATAACTCTCAAATACTGAAGTATATGATCAAAAACTGGAAATTGCAACAATCTGATATAAAAATCAGAATTCTGGAAATTCAACCAGCAAACTGTGAATTCATAAAATGCTCATAAGTTGGTCAATTTACCTCCGAATGACAAGAAATAAGTTGCAAATGCTCCCTAGAGGTCTGACGCCCAAGATTCATTCCAGAAATAGCCACCAAAGACTCCAGATTATTTAGCACGAATCCCAATGCACCTCAAAATGGTACGGCCTCCTTAGAAGTTCGATTTTGCAAGATAAAAATAATTACTTGGAATTAAATTCCAATTCTTTGAGGAAGATGGCGCCTTGAGTCAACATTTGGATTGCCAAAATACCCAGAATGAAAATAAAATCACTCAAATTGATATGAACAAAAATCAGCTTCAGTTGTATAAAAACCAGGAAACCAGAACTGTGAAAAAACTCCAAAATTCTTCAAGCTTTGATACTCAATCTGCTAGTCTGATGTTGAGAAGCAACAATGTAACCAACTAGGTGTTATATTGCAAACACAAAATTGGATGAAAAACTAGGAGGTAGACATCCTCGAAGCAATATGTCAATTGTCATTTCGACAGCATAACTTTAGCATAATTTTCATGGATGAAATGCTGGAGCAAAGACCTTCAATAAATAAGAGCTCACAAACTCTTCAAATGCCTGAGAAGCAGACCAAAAGACATAGGAGACCCTTCAATTTCCCAAAACCATTCAACTTCTCAAGGTGGTGTCCCAAAAAGCCTCATAAGAAATTCACTTTATTCACAAATTCACTTTTATAAAAGTGGCGTCCAATTTCAAGCTGAGGAAATATTTGAATAAGGAATATATAATCTTATAATGAAGGCGTACCCTTCATGGCCCCACTTTTAAAAACAACTTAAGTTATCTCCTTAGGCCAAGGGGGGTGTCAACAGTGAATTAAAACATAATGCCTTTAATTAAATATTTTTTCACCAAATAAAGCTTTCTGAAGACCAAACCAATATAACAACAACTGCTCCAACTGCAAGGGACTGAGAATAGACAACTGCAACTGCCACAACAAGCATTTACTAAAAATAGTAAATAACATGAAATGCCACAAACTCCAAGCCAAGAAACCCTAATTTCACCTCATTCTAGTCTACGAGTTCCGAAATAGACTGATGAATTGCAATGCTAATCACTGATGAGAAGGGGACATTACAGGCATTGGTCAGCTATCATGTACCAGATATACTTCTGGTCAGAATGATCCCTCTTGATAGAAGGAACCTATAGAGGAGGGATCGACCAGCAGTATAGGTCTATGACACCAGGCTCAGAGGCATGATGATAAATTGATCCATGTTGATTACCCTCGTGAAGGGCGGGTTCTTCAGTTGAAGAAACTCGGAGACCAGTAGGTCTTGGATGGGCGGTAAAGCCCCTGATGATAATTCTCTTTCCTCGTTGACAAAGATTTCCATGTATAACAACATGAGGATGATGTCGAAGGTATTTCTTCCTCACTCGTAATCCAGGTACATGCAATGCTAATTAAAGTTTATTTTCATTTATGCTATGAATGTTATTCTTTTATGTTAATGTGTGTTGCAAGATCCTGCAATTAATTAGTGAGGTAGCTATTTGTTTCATTCAGCTGTTATATTTGTTTCATAGCTGTAGTAATTGCACGTTAACTTCTGGAAGCGAAGAAAATTAATTATTATCCTTCTACAATTTTCCGTTATATGTTTACAGTTAATAGCTTTCTTTTCAGCTGAAAATGAAATTAAAAGTTAGTTGATGAAATGTATGATGTAATGACATTAGAATTGAATTTCTCTTTTCTGTCTAATTGCAAATGAAGCCCTAGTTTGGCGGTTATTTAGTTGTTGATCTGTCGTGAGCAGTTGGTGGAAAACTGTTAGATGTCACATGTCAGCTGAAACTGAAAATTCAAAAGATAGTTGCATGTTTGAATTAGTTGGAACGATTTGGAAACCCTAGTTTCGAAAACAAGTTACTTGCAGTTCAGCTGAAGTTAGTTGTCAGTTGATATTTTTAAACTATAGTCTGGTTTGGTTGTTACAGTGTGTCCTTGGAAGAAAGATCTGAATGCAGAGTGTTAAAACTAGGACCGATCTAGATTATGTCTCTTTTTATTAGGGTTCTCAGTCTACTAGAGCCTCAAACCTAAAGCCATTAACATTTAGGACTCAAAAAGCCAAATAGAATTGGATTCATAGAATCCTTGCATTTGCATAATGTGAATAAATTAAGCCCAAGATGTTTGAGGAACCATTGGTCAAGAGACTAGAGAAACTTGAGGAAGCCATGTGGTAAGCATAGGTTTCAATGTTATAATGAAAAGCTGTTTGGTTGAGCTTGAATCGTTTTAGCCTTGACTATCAATCTTTGCTTTGTAAGCCTACTTCATTGATATGTATCTAAACTTAACATTCTAGATTTGGAATAACTTGATGGCCTACTGGCTAAGGCAAGGCTCTACTTTACAACCGTGATAATACCTTAGAGATTATTTTTACTCCAATAGGTGTTATGTTTAATCAGCTAGAGCCTTTTGTAGTAAACTAGTGTAAAAAAAGTAGTGTAATTTTTGGCAGCCCCTTTGGGGTGTTACATGATGACATGATGTCAAGTAAGGATTTATTAAAGCAATGGTGAGCAAGCTGTACCCAGTGAGAAATGGTGTTGTAAAATGCATTGTGAGATATCCTATCAAGGGTGGAGCAATTTTAGAGCATTCATAAAGATTCTGTGTGATAACCTATGCTCCCCAAGGACGTGTCCTTTGCCCTAAATGCTCTTATCCCCAATAGGGGATGTTTCGAGGATGTGGGTGTTCGTTCCCAAATCAACAGATGCAATGAGTCCTATAGCGTAGCCACTCTCTCATATTCAGACTCAGAGATTTGATTTGGCCAATGAACAAGATTGAGTCAAAGACTGAAATCTCCTACACTTCAGGCTCTGTTAAACCTGGGAGGGTAATCCCTATAGTATATTTACAGATACCTATGTGCCACAGTATCATTTACATTGTAAACAAATGTTTCTCCTTCAATTGTTTGAAAGACACAATACCTTAAAGGTTTGGCTGACCTTCATGGCAGTGTTTAATTCAAACATGAGAGATGTAATAAAATGAGCTCAACACAAACAAACTGAGATTGATATTTGATTTGATTTAAATTTGTAATTAGCTGTTGAATCAACCACCAAAATGAAACAAGAATAACACACTTAGATCAGTGCTTCATCCATTGGAACGAAGTCAACTTCAATACCTATGCAACTTGATAACAATTTAATACACAACATCATCTAAGCTTTGAAGATACTGTATTACAGTATTTCAACATAACATCTCAACCATAACTTCTTATCAGAATCCTAGCACTCAACCTAACATAAACCAGTAGCTTCACTCAAGCATTTACATACATTCATTGAATGGATAAGCAAGAATAAAACTAAACATCCATTGGAATTCAATGGAGACAAATAAAATAACTCTTGATTATGTTATTCATAGCTTACAAAACTAGTACACAGGAGAGAAAATGGTTTCAAACTTGCACCATTCTGTATTATTATGCTAGTATTGCTATCAGAAATATATACATATTGACAAACTCCAACCTAAAACAAAACCTTGAAATGTTCTTTATTCCTATTACAGTATTCTCCGTGACTAATTAAAAAGCAACTAACTTCCTTGAATGAATTGGAAATTTGCACTTAAGGAGAAAGAAAACCCTAAATGCTCATTAGAAGAAGACACTTGGAAAACTTAAGATCGTTGATGAATAACTGCCCACCGCCTGAAGAGAAAGCCCTAATTTGTACTCTGATTCACGCTTCATGCACTTGCTACTCTTCAATAGAAAAATATTCCCCAGCTTGAATAATCATCATTCCTCTTTATTTGCCTTGTCAGAGCAGCAACAAAAAATTACCCTCTTCGTGAGAAATTTCATCTCTCCATTTACCCCTGTAGTGAAAACTTTTAGCCTTACTCGTGAAAAATTTTCATTTTGCTTTGTCTTTCCACAGCTGAAGAAAATAAACTTCCCGTGCAAGTCTTTCTATTTCGCTGCACTTTTCATTCTCCTAGTAAAGAAAAATATTTTATTTGTGAAGGCTCCTTACCTGTGTATCTTTATTTTAATCTGTCCACACTTTAAATTTTACTTTAACCTTGAAGGCATTTTACAATTTTCATCGGGCCATTAAAACTTACCCATGCCCATTTACCTTCACTTTACGTATTTAAAATATTTACCCAGCAACAAAAGTTTTCAACCTTTTGTTTTACACAGAAATATTTTATCAAAATATTTTCCTCACTTAATCACCCCCTCCAGTAGCATTTTAAAAGTTTAGAAAACTTAAAAAAAAATTTCACCTAGGCCCACCATGGCTTCCATCCTTCAATCCCTACTTCCCCGTTGCTATTGATGATATTTCTTGGGCTCACGGGCAACCATTCCTTTCCTGCCAAATAAAAAGATTTTAAACATTAAAATTGTTGCTTACAATTATTTTCCCCACCAATCCCCGCTCTCCCGTGGGCTTATGTTGGTGTCAGCTCTGCTTCTCATGGGCTCACAGGGAGACCTTAATTTCTACTCTGTATTGCACAAACATGGTAGTGTGAAATTCCTTTAGACAATCTTTGATACATTTTCAACTTTCCTGAGCATTCTTAAAACTTGTTGGGCGTTTTTGAGCTTGCAAGCAGCCAAAGAGTGCATAAAACATTATTAAAATCGCTGCCCAAGCAAAATGAATGGTTGGGGCACCTTTCTGAAAGCAAAAACCATGATCTACAGCTCAAAAATAACACTAAAAATCTGCCTCAAACCAAAAAACGTGATTGCAGTTTGTAATTTGCTCCAATTCCTGCGTGAATCCAACCAAAACACCTCAGAGGAACCTCCATGGAGAAGGAAACACTTCAATCTTTATTGCAATAGAGATTGGAGATGAAAATCTGCTCTTAACATCCTCCCCACCTCCCCGTGACTCTCTGTTGCTGTGAGCAAAAGCCTTCACGGGCTGGCGGGCAAACAATAGAAATAGCATATAAATTGATTATCTGCCATCCACTGTTTAAACGAGTTTTTAAAAAACTATTTTAATCCCCCTCAATTCCTGCTGCAAGCTTCTTCTCCTCTCCCCGCTCTCCCGTGAGTCTCCATAGCCATGAGCATTTCTTTCACAAGCAGGCAAAACTCTTCTTTATAAAGTTAAAGCTTTAAAATATTTGATGTTGCCCTAAAATGACTTTATTCCCGTGCACTTTCACTTTGACAATATTTAAAATATGCAAAGTATTTTAAATATTATGTTTTTGAAACTTTAGGAACTTTGCAAATTTCAATTTCGCTTGCAGAGCAAATAGAGTAAATTCATTGTAGGCAAACCGGGACACCTGGAACCGTGAAAATTTGCATATGGACTTTATAATTTATTTAGAGAAAACCCATTTCCTCAAAACTTGCATCGCTGAAATATTTCAAGTATCTCCTTTGTAAACTGGCCCCCGGGATGTGTTTACCACACCTGAAATGCATTAAAATAACACATCATATGACCTCCGTTTTTTATGAAAATGGAGCTGTAGACATTTCAAGCCAAACCAAGAAATGGGTTGTCCTTAGATTTGCAAAACTTGACACTTTCTGGAACACCATTTTTGGCCCTGTTGCAATCAGAAAATGATTAAATAACCCATCAGCACTTATCCTGAGACCCTAAGATTGAGCAGGCATGTAGAAATTTGACCCAAGAATTCAGTGCAACAAACGGATTGGGAAAAAATATTCCGAGGTGCAAGATATTAATCGACAAAGTGGCTCACTCAGACTTTTTTGCAACTGCACCTGTTTAAAACTAATTAAAGCTCACCAAGTTGCCACTTTGAAAAAATATCAAATCATTTTCTAGGGAAGTACCACTGGACACACTAGGTCATTTGGGTACACTAATTATGTGTGCAAGCGGGCTCTCCTTAAATCATCATTCATCAAAAGATATTAAAGGTTAAACTTGGCCTCCTTGAAACATTCTGAAATGCAGATGTGAAAACAGAGCAAACTGCATTTGCGTTTGATCTCAAAAAAATAGTAAATCAGATGATGAGGCTTTGAAATCGGACCAGGGAGTACATTAATGTAGGGAGAATGGAGAGCAACAATCCTTTTGACATGACGAACATCCAATTGCAAATTATCAACTCAAACAGGAGGCCACTTTGTAGGCTAAGTTACCGATTTGCCCCTTTAAACCTTTGAATACGATACGATTCGTATCACATTCGAAATTCAGATTCGATACGATTCAAATTCGCACAGGGTACGAAACTCTGCCTGTGGATACACCATGGATACGAATCGCCTCTATGGATTTGTCCAAGATACGCCTAGAAGAATCCGATGCAAATCTAGACGTCAAAATGCCCAGGCTGCGAAAAAATTGCCTTCTTTTGCAATTTTAAATTATTTTTTTGACTAAAAGTTGACTTCTAAATAATAAAATATTGAGTGAAAGTGACTTCAACAAGAACAGGTACTCACAAATTATATCTGAGATAATGGAAAAGGTTATGTTGAGTCTGACAATACATAGATGAACACAACAGAACTCACAAATTCAATCATGATCTACCCATAACCACTGAACCATGAGGTTTGATTTTTTGAGTTTTTCACAAGCAAAGAATGATGTGGTTCTAGTTGAAGGCAGTTGATGCAACCATTATATGTCCAGCTGCTATTCTTCAAGTAGGTGCAATTTTGCAACTAATTTTGAATCTAAAACCTTTTATCTGAGTGAAAGTGACTTCAACTTGAACAGGTACTCACAAATTATATCTGTTATAATTGAATCTAAAACCTTTTAATTGAATGAATGTGACTTCAACAAGAACAGGTACTCACAAATTATATCTGAGATAATGGAAAAGGTTATGTTGAGTCTGGCAATACACAGATGAACACAACAAACCTCACAAATTCAATCATGATCTACCCATAACCACTGAACCATGAGGTTTTGTTGGAAATTAGTGTTCACATGGGTAAAAATAATAATGTGTGTGAGTTATTACTACAACTCACGTAATAATTATAGGTGGTTTAATATTCCATCATTTGTTAGGTTTGTTAGTATGACTATTTGTTTGTATCATGAGCTATTAAAAATAGCTCATCTATATTAGAGAGTTGTTATAAGATCTCTCTGACAAAGTAGGAGAGTCCAATCCTATAAATGTGTATTGTATTTGAATGAAAGAAATAATGAAGAAGCACCGTATTATTTGTAGCTTCATTTATCTCTAATCATATTTCTAATATGGTATCAGAGCAAATTGTAATCCTGGGCGAGAAATTAGTGCGTTGAGAAAATTTGGCAACAAGATTTTTGTTTTAGAAACCTATTGGATTAGATTGTCAGTCATTACAGATCGGAGATGGTGACTCCCAGTGTTGGCCGACGGTTGATGCGTTTGAAGGGTGGTTGAAGTTTTTCATAGTATCTTCTCTTCTGGCCTGAGGGCTTCAAGCCTTTCTCATCGGCGATTTTATTTCTATTGTGATTGCATTCCATTTGTTTGCAAGATCCACGGGTTCTCTTCCATCCATTGCAAGTTTGTCGCATTTCATGATCCGCAGATATATTCATTCTCAGCAACTGAGTGTTTAAGATGTGCTTCACGCCCCATTACTGAATGCTATATTCCTATTGACGTCTGTAGAGCTCTTATTCTATGAAGCATGTGGTCAGGAATAATAAGAGACCCACATTGTGTGAGTCAATGTAATTCTTGCTTGGCAAGGTTGGCGGATCAACCATAGTCAACAATCTATGTTATTGTTTTGGCCAAGTTGATGGGTCCTTTCTTCATCGACAGTACAAGTCTTATTTACCTTTGGCATTTCTAGCATATTACTAGTGGTTTGGATGCTATTCTCTATTCGGCATTTTGAGAACCTGGTGACTTCAAGCGATGTTTCCGTTGCCGTATTTCATGTTTTGATCAATGCAGTTTTATGTAAGATCTGCCAATTACTTGATTGGCTTCAATTGCTGCTCGTGTTTGGATCGGTGGTATGGCACTATTATTTGGCCATATTTTCTCTTCAATTACAGGTGATATTTGCTAACCCGATAGCTAGCCGAGATCCTGTTGAGGCTTCATATTGGTGCATGGCGGAAGCGTGGAAGGCCACAGAGGAGTAATGACTAGTCTGGCCACGGAGGAGTAATGACTAGTCTGACAATACATAATTTATTTTAAGTTTAGAAGATCTTGTAGGTGCAATCATTTATTGAGTCTTTACAAACTAAAGGTTATAATCTAGTAGATCCATTGTATACTAGAAATGAAAGTTAGTTTTGAGTAAAGTCATCAAAGTCTATGTTTCAATTGTAATTAAGGTGCATTATTGGTAGAATCCAACATCTTCTATATTGTTTAGATTAAGGGGGGAGGACATGTCATTCCTCTCAATTGATGAAATGAGCTTCAAAGTCAAATTTGCTAAGTAGCAATTTATTGGAGGATGGAGGCACAGGAGGTTGGAGGTCAATCAGCGATCTCTTGTCAGTCACCAATGACGGGGTTGCTGATCAGCTATGATGGCATTTTATTTTCTATTGTGTAGTGTGTTTTTTTCAGCTTTTCATTTTGTTGTGCAAATGATGAAAATGATTGTATTGGAGAGCATATGACTGCAGAGGTCCTCTGACTGTCGTGATCCTTTGAGTGTCGTACTTCGTTGGAAGATGGTTGGCTGGCGAATACGTTCACTAGCAATAATGGCCATGTGCAACAAGATCCAAACAGTAGTATGCAGTATGGTATGATTTTCTTTTTCAGTATTCCTGTTTGTGTGAATAAATGGAATTTCACATTATGGGGGGGGATAATAACCAATGTTCCATTCCCATTTTGTGCCAAAAAGACTAAAGTCAAGGGCAACTTTCAGTGACAGTGGCAGTTGTCTATGTTGTTCGAGATCGAGTGGCAGCAATCGATAACAGTGGCTACAATTAAGAAAATTGTGTTCTTACGGAATGTAATGTGAAACCATTTCTAGCATGTGTTTTTCAGATTTGTGATATGCTTTCCTGATGTGCAAGCATAGTGGCAAACAAAGCACCAGTGTAATGTAGTTCATGGATCTTGAAAGGGTTTGTGGGAGGATCCAGAAAACCACATGAGGTGAATAGATGAGTGGCGGTTCCTATTCATGTCAAGGTTTGTGGTAAGCTTGTTTAAAACCATGGGAGGAGAGAGCCTTTCTTTGGATCAAGGTCATGAGTCAGTTGGACATGCCACGGGGATGAGCATACTACAAATGAAGGGTGTGAGTTCGTACCATGTTCACACTAAGGAGGGGAATGTTGGAAATTAGTGTTCACATGGGTAAAAATAATAATGTGTGTGAGTTGTTATTACAACCCACGTAATAATTATAGGTGGTTTAATATTGCATTATTTGTTAGGTTTGTTAGTACGACTATTTGTTTGTATTATGAGCTATTAAAAATAGCTCATTTATATTAGAGAGTTGTTATAGGATCTCTTCGAAAAAGTAGGAGAGTCCAATCCTATAAATATGTATTGTATTTGAATGAAAGAAATAATGGAGAAGCACCGTATTATTTGTGTTAAATTATTTGTAGCTTCATTTATCTTTGATCATATTTTCTAATAGTTTGATTTTTTGAATTTTTCACAGGCAAAGAATGATGTGGTTCTAGCCGAAGGAAATTAATGCAGCCATTATATGTATTTTTGCTATGTTACTTGACTATTAATATGGTGGTGTATTCTGAACTTAATTACTGCTGCAAATATGTATATATTTCTGATTTTTATATGTTTTTTGAATTAACGTACCCAAAACGTACCCAACCCCAAAATTATTTGACCGAATCCCGTACCGGATTCGCGTACCCGTACTCGAATCCAAAAACGAATCGGTAACTTAGTTGGCAATATGCAAACAGCAAAAAAGTTTCAAAACCCTCTAGCTTCGCTTTTCAAAATACCGTCAAAACTCATTATGGGAAGCTGGAAAGTGACATGCATGTTTACATATGTCCCATGAGTGTGTCTACCAAGGGGTTTGGCATGAAAATCAACTGGCTCTGAATGGTGACCCTCCAAAGTAGGTCACTTGGGCAGATTTTGTAGGTGCACCTCTGAGTGTGCAAAGGAAAATTTTTCAACATAGGCCTTCAAAATTTATTTTGAAGGTACCATCAGTGGCTCCGACTGGGGATGTATGCCCCTTGTGGGAATAGCAAGAATTCAGATCCTCTGGAGAAGTAGACCAGGTGCCTTCCTCATTAGGTGATAGAGTCAAAAAGGTCATCTCTGCCCCCTACTGCTCTGGTTTGTCAAACCATATCTGATGGTCCAAGGCCACCAAAAACTGTAGGTCTCTTCTTACCTTTGTCATAAACAAAGTTCTCATCACATTTCACTGAAACCAATCTGAAAATATCACTGCCATATGTTTGATTGAACATGCTGGCATCTCCCAATAGCCCATTATATACAACATTATCAACATATTCAGACTTGCCAAGCTTTTGAAAATCAAGCATACTCTTAAAACACTGATTTTCGTGTGGCAACAACTTATGATATTTATCATCTAAATCATTCTCAAGCTGAAAATAACCTTCTTCAATGTCTCGCACATTGCCACACTTTATTAAAACTTCATCCAGCTGAAAATAGCAACACTCATATTCTGCCACATGGCTGGTACCATCAGGGTCAGTTTGATTGTTAGTTTGCATGTCAAAGGTGAAACAGTTATAAGAACTAATCATAAGATTATGTACATCATGCAAACTACCTCCGAGTGTATTTAAAGATATACACTCATACATTGGCACACATTGTAACTGTGCCTCAACATGCTGGTGTAGAGAATTGTCAAGAATCTCTAACTTATCCTCATCCTTTCTCACTTTGATATCCTCTAAAAATAACATGTTAATATCTTTAGCATCCAAAGCTTGTTCAAAAGTGAGCAATTTTGGTTCAAAAAGATAATCTGATTTCTCTTTGAAATCAGCCTCCATATCCTCATGAAAAAACTCATAACTAGTCTTATCTAAGTCAGGAAATAGACACTTGTCCAAATCTGCATTAAAATTCTCAAGACTTAGCTCATTGGATACACAAACCTCATGGTTATCTGCTGTTTCTAACTCATCAAAACAAGTTTCTGAACTTGCATCAGCCTGCACACTTTCACACTCATCATACAATGCATCATTACAATCAAATGGCCATGTATCTCTATCCACATTATCATCATGCTAACCAACTGGTTTATAATTGGAAGGAAGATCAGATACCCATGCATCATATCTTGCATAGTGAAGATTATCATCACTGTCAAAATCAATATGGGCAACACACAACAACTGAGGATTATTCCCATGTGCATATTTCTGATATTCAGTGGTCAACAGATTTGAAATTTGTTCACTACTTATTAGACCATTGTTCTGATCCATTTTTTCAACCACTTCCTCTTCTTGACTTCCACTAGAACCATGTGCATTACCAAGTTGTAAATCGGGATATACCATGACATCACCATCATCAAAATCTGAAAACTCAATGGGCTGATCATAAACTAGGTTTTCCCAATCATAGGAAAATGAATCGCTAACAACCTTGTCAAAAGCATGGTCACAATCTGTCATAGAGGATAGGCTATTCATTTGTTCATTCTTTCTTACTTCTGGGTTGTCATGACAACAATCTACATCTTTTTGCATTTCATCATTGGACTGGGTTTCATCATTGAGTTGGTCATTTACATCTTCTTGAGGATAGAGACAAACATTTTCACTATTATGATCATCAATGGTAGGCATTGCATCATTCTTAACTTCTTCCTTCTCAAGCATGCATTTGTCTGTATTTGAAACTAAAGACATTTGATCATTTGATTTCACACAGCTGCTGATTTCTTCAACATGTTTACCCACAATTGAAGACAACAGACTTTGCACATATTCATTCCTCATTTTTTCCATATTATCTAAACATGTGTAAGCCATTTGCATACTCAATATTCTAAAATCCTTTAACAGTGCACTAGATTCCTCCTCAAAAGCTTCAAAATACATATGAATGCAATCTGAAGTACTAGGTCTGAAATTTTTAGGGATTAATGAAAGAGCAACAACAAACCTGTGGCTGAAAGAAATGCTTGACTCTTCATCTTGTTTTTTAAGTTGCTTTAACTTTGTGACAAGATCAGAGGGTTCTTTTGCAAATTCTTTTCTATAAGCCTCCATTAGTTTATCCCAGCAAGGAAAGGACTTCTCAGGAAAACTTAAGTACTAGTCCCTAGCTTTAGCTTCAAGAGATCTGACAAAAAGTTTCATCCACATATCCTTATCTCCAAATGAATGTTTCACCATGAAGCTATAAAAACTTTGAACATGTGCATCTCCTTCACATACATTGTATCCATCAAATCTAGGCATCTGCTTATAGACTCGGCCTGGCATACTTTTAACCTTGTAATCAACCCATGACAAGTCTAGTTGGTCATACAATGGATCAAAAGAATTGACAAAAGGTGCAGCAATTTGGCTAGTAGATCTATTATGATTATCTCTTAATTGGGCTTGTATAGCCATCAGGTGCCTTTTGTTATCTTTAATTTTCTTCTCAAACATAGCCTTCCATTCCTGGCTAAACCTAGGCTTGTTCACACTTGGGTTCCTGTACTTTGTGGTGTCAACTGTTTGAGGATTATTAGACTTTTGAAGCTTCTTGACAATATGCATTAAGGTTTCTAATGGCATGGTTATTTCCCTTTGGTAATCCATAGATGTATGCAAATCTAGGTTTAACTAATTGTGCATAATCATAACCATGACAATATGAAGGATCACTAGGATAATTGCTAATATGGTGGTAACCTGGGACTGAAACATATGATAATGCAAGTGGATAGAAATCCCTAGGATATACAAATTCATTCTAACCATCCATACTAGAAAATTTGTGAATACTTAGACAAATAATTTTAAATGGAACAACAATTGCATTCAATATGATAGGTTCAGCAAATGAAAATATGCAGAGAACCATGTACCTTCACACCTCCAAGTGTTTCAACTTTGAATAGAGCATTTTTAGGTTACAATAACAAACAACAACCCTTCATGTGTATAAATTGTAGATAAAAGTCACCACCTCTTCAACAAGAGGAAAACATTTGAAGCAATGATATCTTCATCTATGCAAATAAAATTTTGTGAGTTCTTCCAGCAGAGTCTCTTCGCAGTATTTTGAATTTGGGGCTGCTACAAATCAGTTTGCAGATCTGGAACTTCTTTGACATCTGAACTAGTCATCCATTCTATTTGACTCTTTCCAAACGGATAGTCTTTTGATGTGTCCCTGCCAGAGTCGCCAATTTGTTGGGTCTCAAATCAACAGATGCAATGAGTCCTAAAGAGTAGCCACTCTCTCATATTCAAACTCAAAGATTTGATTTGGCCAACGAACAAGATTCAGTCAAAGACTGAAATCTCCTACACTTCAAGCTTTGTTAAACCTGGGAGGGTAATCCTTACAGTATATTTACAGAGACTTGTGTGCCAAAGTATCAAATACACTGTAAACAGATGTTTCTCCTTCAATTGTTTGAAAGATACAATACCTTAAAGGTTTGGTTGACCTTCATGGCAGTGTTTAATTCAAACACGAGAGATGTAATAAAATGAGCTAAACACACAAACAAACTAAGATTGATATTTGTTCTAATTTAAATTTGTAATCAATTGTTGAATCAACCACCAGAATGAAACAAGAATAACACACTTAGATTAGTTCTTCATCCATTGGAACAGAGTCAACTTCAATACCTATGCAACCTGATAACAATTTAATGCACAACATCATCTAAAGCTTTGAAGATACTGTATTACAGTATTTCAACATAACATCTCAACCACAACTTATTAGAATCCTAGCACTTAGCCTAACATAAACCAATAGCTTCACTCAAGCATTTACATACATTCATTGAATGGATAAGCAAGAATAAACTAAAAATTCACTGGAATTCAATGGAGACAAATAAAATAACTCTTGATTATGTTATTCATAGCTTACAAAACTAGTACATAGGAGAGAAAATGGTTTCAAACTTGCACCATTCTATATTATTATGCTAGTATTGCTATCAGAAATACATATTGACAAACTCCAACCTAAAACAAAACCTTGAAATGTTCTGTATTCCTATTACATTATTCTCTGTGACTAATTACAAAGCAACTAACTCCCTTCAATGAATCAGAAATTTGCACTTAAGGAGAAAGAAAACCCTAAATGCTCATCAGAAGAAGACACTTGGCAAACTCAGGATCGTTGATGAATAATTGTCCACCGCCTGAAGAGAAAGCCCTAATTTGTACTCTGATTCATGCTTCATGCACTTGCTGCTCTTCAACAGAAAAATACTCCCTAGCTTGAATAATCATCATTCCTCTTTATTTGCCTTGTTAGTGCAACAACAGAAAATTACCCTCTTCGTGAGAAATTACATCTCTCCATTTACCCCTGTAGTGAAAACTTTCAGCTTTAGTCATGAAAAAATTTCATTATGCTTTGTCTTTCCATAGCTGAAGAAAATAAACTTCCTGTGTAAGTCTTTCTATTTCGCTGCACTTTTCATTCTCCCAGTACAGAAAAATATTTTATTTGTGAAGGCTCCTTACCCGTGTATCTTTATTTTAATCTGCCCACACTTTAAATTTTACTTTAACCTTGAAGGCATTTTACAATTTTCATCGGGCCATTAAAACTTACCCGTGCCCATTTACCTTCACTTTACGTATTTAAAATATTTACCTAGCAACAAAAGTTTTCAACCTTTTGTTTTACATGGAAATATTTTATCAAAATATTTTCCCCACTTAATCACCGCCTCCAGTAGCATTTTAAAAGATTAGAAAACTTAAAAAAAATTCACCTGGGCCCACCATGGCTTCCATCCTTCAATCCCCGCTTCCTTGTTGCTGTTGATGACGGCTTCAAAATATTTCTTGGGCTCATGGGCAACCATTCCTTTCCAGCCAAATAAAAAGATTTTAAACATTAAAATTGTTGCTTGCAATTATTTTCCCCACCAATCCCCCCTCTCCTATGGGCTTATGCTGGCGTCAGCTCTGCTCTTCACGGGCTCATGGGGAGACCTTCATTTCTACTCTATATTGCACGGACATGGCAGTGTGAAATTCCTTCAGACAATCTTTGATACATTTTCAACTTTCCTGAGCATTCTTAAAACTTGCTAGGCGTTTTTGAGCTTGCAAGTAGCCAAAAAGTGCATAAAAAATTATTAAAATCGCTGCCCAAGAAAAATGAATGGTTGGGGCACCTTTCTGGAAGCAAAAACCATGATCTACAGCTCAAAAATAACACTAAAAATCTGCCCCAAACCAAAAAACGTGATTGTAGTTTGTAATTTGCTCCAATTCTTGCCTGAATCCAACCAAAACACCTTAGAGGAACCTCCATGGAGAAGGAAACACTTCAATATTTACTGCAATAGAGATTGGAGATGAAAATCTGCTCTTAACATCCTCCCAGCATCCTCCCCTCTCTGTTGCCGTGAGCAAAAGCCTTCACGGGCTAGCGGGCAAACAATAGAAATAGCATATAAATTGATTATTTGCCATCCAATTTTTAAACAAGTCATTAAAAAACTATTTTAATCTCCCTCAATGCCTGCTGCAAGCTTCTTCTCCTCTCCCCGCTCTCCCGTGAGTCTCCACACCGTGAGCATTTCTTTCACCGCAAGCGGGGCAAAACTCTTCTTTATAAAGTTAAAGCTTTTAAATATTTGATGTTGCCCTAAAATGACTTTTTTCCTGTGCACTTTCACTTTGACAATATTTAAAATATGCAAAGTATTTTAAATATTATGTTTTTGAAACTTTAGGAACTTTGCAAATTTCAATTTCACCTGCGAACTAAATTTGCATATGGACTTTATAATTTATTTAGAGAAAACCCATTTCCTCAGAACTTGCATTGCCGTGAAAATTTGCATATGGACTTTATAATTTATTTAGAGAAAACCCATTTCCTCAGAACTTGCATTGCCGAAATATTTCAGGTACCTCCTTTGTAAACTAGCCTCCGGGATGTGTTTACCACACCTGAAATGCATTAAAATAACACATCATATGACCTCTGTTTTTTATGAAAATGGAGTTGTAGACATTTCAAGCCAAACCAAGAAATGGGTTGTCCTTAGATTTGCAAAATTTGACACTTTCTAAAACACCATTTTTGGCCCTGTCGCGATCAAAAAATGATTAAATAACCCATCAACACTTATCTTGAGACCCTAAAACTGAGTAGGCATGTAGAAATTTGACTCAAGAATTCAGTGCAACAAACTGCTTGGGAAAACATATCCTAAGGTGCAAGATAGTAATTGAGAAAGTTGCTCACTCAGACTTTTCTGCAACTGCACCTATTTAAAACTAATTAAAGCTCACCAAGTTGCCACTTTGAAAAAATATCAAATCATCTTCTAGGGAACTACCATTGGACACACTAGGTCATTTGGGTACACTAAGTATGTGTGCAAGTGGCCTCTTCTTGAATCATCATTCATCAAAATATATTAAAGGTCAAACTTGGCCTCCTTGAAACATTCTGAAAATGCAGATGTGAAAACAGAGCAAACTGCATTTGCTTTTGATCTCGAAAAAATAGTAAATCAGATGATGAGGCTTTGAAATCGGACTAGGGAGTACATTAATGTAAGGAGAATGGAGAGAAACAATCCTTTTGACATGACGAACATCTAGTTGCAAAATATCAACTCAAATAGGAGGCCATTTCACAGGATTGACAATATGCAAACAGCAAAAAGTTTCAAAACCCTCCAACTTCGCTTTTCAAAGCATTGTCAAAACTCATTATGGGAAGCTTGAAACTGACATGCATGTTCACATGTCACATGAGTGTCTGCCGAGGGGTTTGGCATGAAAATCAACTGGCTCCAAATGGTGACCCTCCAAAGTAGGTCACTTGGGCAAATTTTGTTGGTGTACCTTTCTGAGTGTGCGAAGGAAAATTTTTCAATATGGGCCTTCAAATTTAAAAATTTTTCAAGGTGCCATCAGTGGGGACAAGTAGGAAACATTTTTGCAAAAATAGGAAACATACCTATGATGCCCAAAATAGAATAGAATATGCTTGGGAGCCGTAAGGGACGATTAGTCATCCTTAGGATGGCTATAGGACGTCGAAATGTCCCTTGATCAACCTAGGGATAACTAGTCATCCCCTATGGTCTAGGCACTTTTTTGGTATATTAAAAAAACACTTTTAAATTGTACCTTTACCTAAAACAACCCTCAAAAAAAAAATAAAAAAAAATAAAACTTATTTTGGCATTTTCCAACTTGTGAAGTAGTGAGAAGAGAAGAACAATAATGGAAAGAAGGAAATAAGGCATCAAATCCACATCATTTGAAGTAAGTTTACCTTCTACTATTTGTTTGTTCAATTTCCTTTACATATTTTGACTCTTTCTTGAAATTTCGAATCACACAAGGAGGGTATTTTGTTTATTTATTTCTTTTTGTTTGTATTTGTAGTTGTGCTTTAAATTCTTAACAAAAAGAAACAATGACTAGCAGTGGGAGTAGTGAAAGTGAAGAGATTGAAATTCAAATGCAACAAAGAAGCAGAGGTCATAGAAGTATGACTGCCATTGGGGGTTCTTATGGGAATGGGATTGTAGTAGTGTTTGCAAATTCAACAAGCCCATTTGAATGCCCTTTTGAACTCCGCTAAACCTATGCAAAAAGTCCATTTAACCCAAAAAAACCTCTTACAATTTGCAACACCAACAAACAAAGACAAGAAAAACATTTGGGGGGGAGTAGAGTATTGCCATGTCTTTTTTGTAACAAAGACTATAAGGGAAGCTATACTAGAGTTTATTCTCACCTTTTATGTATAAGTGGACTAAGGGTAAAAAGTTGCGAGACTATAACTCAAGTTGAGAAGGCTAAGGTAACTAAGTTGCATATGGAGGGGGAGGCAAGAAAAAAGGGAATTCCATTGGAGAGCATGCAACTCAGTGTGTCATTGCCTTTGTGAACTATGTATGTTGGAATTCAAAGGGTCTTGGGTTCTACTTCTACCAAAGGAAAGAACATAACTACTAGTATTGTAGGTTGTTTAATATACAATCACAAAAGGTGGCTAAGTCTTCTATTGTTAATTTTTTTAATTTTCATGTCATACCATTTTATGTGACATGTTCTCCCTATCTCAAACAAATGTTCAAAGATGTGATAGCTATTGGACCCTCATTTGTCACACTTGGAGAATATAAGCTACACACCATCCTTGATAGAGAATATTCTAAGGTGAGTGTTTTGATGGAATAAATGAAGTAAACTTGGATAAGGGGTGGTTGCTCCATCATCATGGATTGGTGAACTGATACCAAACATTGGCCACTCATCAATATCATTGTCACATGTTCAATTGTCTCCTATTTTCTAGAGCTATTGATTGTTTAGGGAAGAGGAAAGATGCAAACCTCCAATTTTAGATTTTGAAGGATGCCATAGAAGAGGTTGGAACCTCTAATGTTGTACAAGTGTTGATCAATTTAGCCCATGTGTGAGATAGCTGGCTTGATGGTGGAGGGTGTTTACAATCACAATTTATGTACCCTGTGTTGTGTTCATGTGTTGAACATCACATTGAAGGATCTTGGGAAGATAGATTGGGTAAAGGTAGTGGTGTTAGAGGCTAGAGGTATGCAGATGTTCATTTGCAACCATCACACTTGTTTTCTTCAAGATTTTTTTGAAGATATGTTTGCTTCCTCATCGAGCTTGTTGCGTAGATATGCTAATACAAACTTTCCTAGCCTTGGACAGATTTATGAGACCTTTGATAGCATGCTTGGGAAAATGAAGCAATCCATTTATAGCAAGGATCATACTTGGGATTTTATGAGGAGCATCTTAGACCCATTGTGATGTGGCATTTGAATACTATGAACTCCTCACTTCATATAGCAACCTATGCTCTAAATCCCAAAAGGTATGTAGTTAGGCTTGGAAGAGTGCTTCCATCTCATGATGAAGAGGTGAAAGAAGGGCTCATGAAGGCGAAGGGCTCATGAAGGCCCTTCAAAAAATGTATACTGATGAGGAGTCTTGTTTACTTTGCACACTATGGCTTGCCTTTGTCAATTTCCATGGTCCAATATTTAGCAAACCAGCCATGAGGATGGACAGAGCTATATTAGCTTCAACTGATCCTATTGGATGGTGGATGTGGCATGGCAAGGATGTGCTAGAGTTGAGCATACTTGCTATTTTCCTCCTTTCATAGGTTTGCTAGTTCCTTTGTTGGAAAGAGGAATTGGTTCACATATAGCTTTATCCAATCAATCAAGAGGAACAACCTTACCTCTAGATGATCAGAGAAGTTGGTGGTTGTACATAGTGCCTTGCGGTTATAGGATTGAAAAACCCTTGAGTATCGTTAGACTCTAGCTTCATGTTGGGATGTTGATCCCAAATATGATATATAGGTTGATGAGGAGGAGGCACATGAAGGATTGGTTGGGGTTCCATTGCATGAGGTAGCCCCTCATAGTTGTAGTGACTCAGATTCAGACTTGATTTTGATGTAGACCTACTAGATGCAGATGCTGATTAGGGAAAGCTAAATATTTTCTATGTTTTTGTCATTTTGTAGTTGAAACTTGCAACCTTTGGGAATTTTTTTTATAATTCTTATATACTATATATGCACATTGATAGTGAAAGCATTTAAATTTCTTTAATTTGTTTGTCAATTCTCATGTGAAATCTCAATTCAAGTCTAATGTTATGTATTAAGGTTCTATAATGTCTATGATGAATGCTTTATCAATGTTATCATATGAATATTTGACATTTCTTATATTTCCAACTTTCCTTATTTTTATAATAGTCGCTTGCCATCCCCTAAAAAATGGCCCAAAAAAACCCATACCGGAAACATGTCCCCTTGTCCCTTGACATCCTCACCTTGGAAACTTGGGTGAGCATAGGTGATAACATTTGATATGTGTGATGATGATTGAATACTTAAGCAATTTTCCATAGGGGATAGTCTAAAAGCTTTTGATCCATAATTTTGAATAATGATGTATGGACCCATTCATTTTTTCTATAATTTTACTTTTAGCTCATCCTTTGATTAGGATTCGTTTCATTTTCTTTGGAAACCAAGCCACAAACCTCAAGTTTTCAATGAATCCAGTATTCACTATAGACACATTTTGTTTTCTTTGGTAGACCTTAGATTTTCCAAAGTGTTCAGCATATCTCATCTAGTAATTTTAGCTCTTGTAAGCATTGCTCCCTATGTGTATTGTCAACAATAATCTCTCAAAGTGATTCAATTGAAGGAATTTCTAATTCAAGAGGTATGATGGCCTTGGTGCCATATATTGAGTAAAGAGTATGACCTGTGGGTGTGTGAATACTTGTGCAATAGGTCCACAAGGTAAGAGTTAGTTGTGCATGCCAATTAGTTCCATGCCTATCCACAATTTTTATTAAAAAATTTTCAATGGTTTTGTTTGTAGCTTTCGCTTGACCATTACTTTGTGGGTAATATGGAGAAGAGAAACATTGTTGTATATGAAAATTTTCTAGAAATTTCCGAACTTCTCAATTTTTATAGGATGTTTTGTTGTTTGTAATGAGGGTGACAAGTAGTGCAAATCATGATATATTTTCTATAATGAAATCACAAATGTCAAAGGCCATGGTTGATTTAAAAGGGGCATCCTCAATTTTTTTTGTGAAATAGTCATGCAAAAAAAAGATAAATGTATGTGTCCATCTAATGAAGTGGGGTCTATTTTTCCTACCAAATCAAATCTCCACATGACAAATGGCCAAGGTGAAGTGTAAGGTTGGAGTTCTTAGGCTGGTGCATGTGTTAAATTATAGCATTTTCAAAATTTTGACAAATAGAGTATTTTTTAATATAATCCTCAAAAAATTTCTGTATCTTGCTCTATTAATAGCTCATATGCAATAAATTTTGTAAAAGAATTTTACCACTTAAGTGGCCATTCCAAATTATACCCCCATGGGCTTCTTTGACTTTGACTTGGAAAAAACTCCACAAACCCAAAATTTGCAACCCGGCAAAAACTTGGCAACTAAAAAATTGTTTAAATTTCTTTAAAAACATATTTTTATTACAAAATTCAATGACAAAATGTATCCAATGAGTACAAGTGTTTTCTATTAAATTTGATTCATTTTGAATACAAATTGAGTACAAAATTGCATCATCATGCGGAATCCTAATACTATAGTTAGCTCAAAACTATAATGAATTTATGATGATTGCCTTTGAAAATCATCATCGTAATTCGTAAATTGCATATTACAACGTTTTACATTTTCCTCTTCCCTAATCTAATGAAAACTTGGGGGGCTTGGCATTGAAGGTTGTGTTTGTGGCTCTGACTCAACTTCCATGTTGTTGCTAGATGGAAATGCCTCCTCCTTTGCCTCATCAATGTCATCCACTGACAATCTAGTAGCTCTTTTTTCTACAACCACATCCTCCATTTCCTGCCTCTCAAAATCAAGAATCTCGTCTGCAATAAACAATGGGGTCTCGTCATCTTGCCTTGTTGAATCTCTATAAGGATCAATGTAATCCAAATCAATGACCTCCTCTGATTTGTCCTCTACCTTTCTTGTGCGAAGCTGAAGGTTTTATTGCATTTTATAATAATAATGACATTTGAATCTTTGATACTGATAGTATGATGCTTCATCATTTATCAATGATATTATGATAGTGATAAATATTAAAGATAGTTGTCTAAGACTCTAAGTTGTTGATTTTGGTCTCCACTCCCAAACCCCCTCATTGTAATCAAATTTATTATATGACGAAAGTGTTAAATTTATGTGAACAGATTAAATGCACAGAAAATAATTCAAAATCAGAGATAATAACACAGCATATACCCTGGGAAAACCCTCCTCTTGAGGGAGAAAAACCCAGCAACAAAGATCTCTCTTATATTTAAAATAGTCAACAACGATCTTTACAATGCAGCCGATTGCAAGGCCAACCAACAGCATCAAAGCTTGATGCAGAAAACAGAATATTATCAAACTCTTCCTTGATATCGAAATCAGACTAATAGATCTTCAATCTGCTCTTAGTGGAATCACACTTCTCTTGTATCGAACTGTAAATGAAATGGATGAATATCCGATAAGTTCGCTCTAGAATATCAGATAAGTTCGCACTTGAGCATCAGATGTATTCGCACTGGAATATCAGGTGAGTTCGCACTTGAGCATCAGATCTAATGTGAACAACTGAACTCTGTTAGCAGTAACTTCGCCCTTGATGCGCACTTGACAGAATTCCCTAATTGTAACTTCGCCCTGTATGATATGATCACTCTTGATCAGATAATATATTCGCACTTGTGTAAATGATCGAACTGATCTGGTTCTTAATAATGACAATGGATGAACAATCTGTATATATATACAGACGAGTGGAGAGACAGATCCTTCATGTTGGCCTCTTAAGAAATCATGACTCCAAGATATGATGTCGGTTCCACGCAATCAATGTCGGCCTCCATCAAAATAACCCGTATGACTTTATTTGTTCAAGACTCTTTGAACATGTATTGGCCTGAAAGAATATTCTCACCTCTTCACAAGAGGTCGGCCACCTTAAAGATCGAATCCCAAGGAGAATGAGGTCGGCTCCAAATAATAAACATGTATTAAGTGTCTTCTTGATAACGGATCAAGATGAATTCATATCTTCATATGTCGGCCATACAAAGTGAAGATAAACGATAACAATAAATATAAATTGAATAGCCAACAGTTATCATTCAATTTATGTTTCCACGAAGGAGCTGAGCTGGAAGGAGCTACGAAGCTGCTATATCATTAACAGAAAGATCCCAATAACTAGTGGGGGTCTGGGAGTGGACTCCAATGTAATGTCCCCTTTTCAAGCATGATCTTTTCTGTTGACCGTTGGCCTATTCTGGAGACCCATAGGCTACTCGGGGGTGAAATTAGGGTTACATGTTTGGAGGTTGCTTTTGCTCGTGAATTGGTGATTGAACTGTGGTTTCCTTATGGGTTTTTCGTGAGCTTCGCGGTGATGTGATTTTCTTGGCATTCCGAGCGCCTTCATGAATTTACTATTTTTAGTAAATTCTATTTCTGGCAGTGGTCCTGTTGGCTTTGGCACGGTTGGCTCTCATCTTCAGTCAGTCTAGTTGGTTTGATCAATCTTGACCTTGGGAAGCATTTTTTGGTGAGATAAGTCCAGTTGATTTAAAAATGTTATATTTTAATATTGTGGCCCCTTGGCCTAGTGAGACAACTTTAAGTTGTTCTTAAAAGGGGGACTTTGAGGGGTGGCGCCTCATGGAGATATTTCAATATTTTATAAGGTTCTAAAAACAATGCTTGAAAATGGATGCCCATCTTGTGGAGGAGATTATTTTTAAATTAAAGTCAAATTTACCTTGAAGAAAAAGGGACGCCATCTTTGGAGGGAAATGGAGTTATTTCAAATTTGAAAAGTTAGGGTTTCTAGAAGTTTCTGGAGAGTCTTCACAAATTTATAAAAGGAGGTCTTGGGTCTTCATTTGATTATCTGATATCTTGAGCAAAGTTATGCTGCCGAAATGGTGCTGGACTGCTTCGAGGAATGAATGCCTCCTAGCTTTGGCTCGACTTCGTGCTTGAGAGATAGCACCTAGTGGAGAGGTTTGCTTGTTTTGAGTGGATTTTGTAGTGAGTTTTCTTTGTAGCCTTTGTCTCTTCATTGTAATCCTTATATTTGCAAAATAATCAAAAATCTCGAGTTGCTGGTTTGTGTTGCAGATTGGAGTTTTGCCTCACAAGTCTTTGTGTGATTTTATTCTGGTTCTGGGTAGTTTACCCATGCATTTGCTAGTTAAGGGCGCCCCTTTATGAGAATTTTGGGAATTTATAATGAAGTCTTTTATTTTTTAGAGCAAAGTCGCCCTTCCATTGCAGCCGTACCATTCTGATCTCCTTGGGATTTGTGTCAGAAAATATTAAAGGATATTTGTGGGGGTTTTGCTGTCCAAGCTTGGTCGCCATCCTTCTAGTGGTGCTCTGCATTTGATTTCAGGTCAATAGGGTTAGAAATGAGTGAGTTATGAGCAATTTGATAGGATTCTGTATTGCTGGTTCTGTTATTCATGTTGCTGATCAGTCATATCAGTTTGCATTTAGGCTGTCATTTGGATTGGGTTGGTGTTGGGAAGTCATAATAGCTATTATGGAAGATACATTTAATGTTGCAACAATTTAAAGAGTTCTAATCCATGATCTTGCAGGCATTCTACATTCATTGTAAGCTGAACAGTAGTACTGTCAGCATTCCTCTTAATCTTGTTCTTCCTACTTTGTAATGCCCACTGAATAAGTGGAAGAGGCTGGCTTGCCTCCTGTTTACTTTGAGTTGCATTGTAGTTTTCAATATGTCCACCATATGGTTGCCTCATTTCCATTCTGGATTGGGTAGCACATACTTGGTGTTGAGTTACTTTCTGCATTGTAATTGATAGGGATCCTCTGACCATATGCACGCCGTCATCTGATGCATCCTTGGTTAGGGTTATTTCAGTTTGTGCATTGCATCGAGATCCTCTGACCACATGCTAACACCTTGCCCATCTCGGGATCCTGGTGTACATCCTTGGTTAGAGTTGAATTCTGCATTGTTTAGTTATTTGCTAACCCTAATGGGTGCATGTTGTTTGTAATTGCATTCCAAAAATAAAAAAAATTTGGCTTGGAATATTTCATCCAACGAGGTTGAGGGGCAATGCCCCTCATGGGGGTTTGGGGACAAGGCCTCCTGCAGGGTCGAGGGGTAACACCCCTTGTGGAGGTTTGGGGGCAATGCCCCCAGTGGGGTTGAGGGGTAGCACCCCTTGTGGGGATTTGGGGGCAACACCCCTAGTGGGGTTGAGAGGCAACGCCACTTTTGCACTCTCTGTCACAATACAAGGCGGGGTCAAGGGGCAGGGCCCTTGCTACCAAGACCAAATTAAGGCCTTTGAAACCACACAAACCTTCATTGTGCACACCATTCACAATTTTATCACTTATGGGAGAAATTAGGTATTTGGCACCTTTTTTGTTTATAAAAATGTGAGGGCATTCATGCAAAATATCATCAATAGGGAAAATTCATGACTTTCTTGATTGTTTTTCAGTATTTTTTTCATAATTTAGGCACGTTGCATGTTTTGGACATGTCTGGTGATTTTTTTGCTTAGATTCGCTAAGTTTTTGGCGAGTATTTGATAGAAACTCGACAATTTTTCCCTTTGAGTAATTCATCTATGCAAAAAATTGGTGACTACTCACCAAGTTTGCCAACTATAGTATGACTAACATAGTAAATTGCATGTTCTTTACCATTTTCATTATTTGTGCTAAAGACCCCATAGTTGTGATAGTAGCAGAAATATACAATAAAACTTTACTGTGAATAATTGACATGGGGACTTGGGGATTTGGAAGATACTCTTTCATTGAACTAAATGGTTTTTGGAATTAGGCCACACGGTTTAGTCTCTACACTTTGTGTGTGCACAATTTTGTCCTTTAATGAAATGTCCTTTAGTTTTTGTCCAACTTTGCTTGCATGTGTCTGGGACAAAATGGGGTGCTTACAAGAACCTATGTTACCGGATTCACTAGGGGATTGGTCGAATCATAGTTTGGTTCGAACCAGATCAATGATCTAGTTTGGTTTTCCTATAGATAAGAACGGGGCATGGGTTTGGGGAGGTGGTTCATATAAGACAAACCTAGGCAAACCCAAGGAGGATCCAAGCAAACCCAATCAAACCTATCAATTTTTTTGTGTTTTTGAATTTTTGTGTTGGTTATTTTGTTAATTTTTTCACCTTTGACTTTGCCTTTCAAAAAATTATGAAAATGGTGTGTCATGAAGGTCTGTGCGGTTTTGAGGGTCTTTATTTCAGCTTGGTGGCTAGGGATTTTCCCCTTGACCTCACGTTGTATCATGACAAGGAATGCACTAGGGGTGTTGCCTCTCAATCTTACTAGGAGCGCTACCTCTCGACCCCCACGAAGTTGTGGGATATGGAGCCAGAGTAGACTGACTTGGATGCTTCCACTTTCCAACATGTTACATTTGAGGAATCCAAAAGTGAGTGGCAATGGCATTGAGTGTGGTTCTTCAAATGTTCCTTCATCATCTAATGTCAATGATGATGATGATGTTGATGATTTAAAAAACCCATATGATGCTGAAAACTGATTGTTGAACTTGATATTATTATTTTAATATTGAACTTGAAGTTTGAACAATGAGTATTTTATAATATTTATTATTAGTGTTTTAAATGACATTAGATGGTGGTTTTGTTGATAATATGGTGCCATGTGGTATTCTAAACTTAATTCCTGCTTTTAGGCTGCAAATGTATATATATTTTTTATTTTTACATTTTTTTTGTACGAACAAACCTAAAACAAACTTAACCTAATTTCTTTTTTGCTAGATCCATGAACCTGAACTAGGATCCGTACTAGAACCAGTAACTTAGAGGTAAACCATTGGATAACAATTAGAAGTTTGAAATGGTTGGCTTGAGGAAGCAAGAAAAGAGAGTTTGAATTATGGGGACGAGGTTGTGGGTATAGTTCTATCTAGGAGACAGGATTGTGCCTATGGTCTTAGTCTAGGAGGGGGAAGCTCTAGAGGGGAGAAACTAGTCTTTTTCTAAGGTGAAGGATATTGAATTTGGGTGATAGGTTCTTGGATAAGGTACAACTTGTGTGCAAAATTGGACAAACTAAGCATCAAGATGATGTATCTACAAGGCCAAAGTGAGTATAAAGCAAGAGGGCAAAGAGGTCTGCTATGCACTTTTATTTTCTACAATATTTGAATGCTTTCTATTTTATGGGTTGCTTTGGAGTTTCTTTTCATTTTCTATCATATTTTTGTATTTCTCAAGTCCCATTGACTTGGTTTGGTTATGTATAGGCATCAATATAGTTAGTTTTCATTTTAGTCCTTCCCTTTCTTCCTTGGGAGAAGAGAAGAAGGGAATAAAAATTGTCTAGCTTGATCTATTAATCGAGTACCCTCTTGCTGGTCTAGCTCAGAAGACTATTGAGTGCCTCATTGTATTGATCTAAATACTTTCCTGTTGATCAACCTCTGAAGCCTGCTAAGTGCCTAAAAGCTGTTGATTGGAGTCCATTGGGAGAGGAGTAAGCATTGCAAATCCCTCTGGTGTAAGGCTGTCTCTCTAAATCTATCAATCAAGTGCTCTCCCTTTTTATCATTATTTTTCTTTTTGTATGCAGGAATATGCAGCTGGAATACATGGATCTTTACCTTATCCACTGGCCAGTACACCTGAGAAAGGGAGCCTTACTTCCAGTCCCTAAGGAAGACGACTATCTGCCCTTAGACATGAAGTCTACGTGGCAAGGAATGGAGCAGTGTGTCAAGCTGGGTCTCACTAAAGCTATTGGTGTAAGCAACTTCTCCAGTAAGAAGATTGAATGTCTGTTAAGCCATGCCAAAATATTCCCTGCTGTCAATCAGGTATTAAATTTTTTTGTAAGATGTTGGAGTTCAACTATTTATTTTAGCATTTGCTTTATGAATCAGGGAATTGATAGCAAAACTATTTGAACAGGTAGAGATGCATCCAATGTGGCAGCAAAGAAAACTGAGAGATTACTGCAGTAAGTTGAAAATTCTTGTCAGTGCATGGTCTCCTCTTGGAGGACCACCTACTTCTCAGTGTGCAGTTAGTGTCATGGATCACCCTGTTATCAAAGAGATTGCGGAAAAGCATGGAAAGTCTACAGCCCAGGTACCAGTTTCAAGCTATATATATCTTTGTCTATGGGGAATGTTTGGGCTTGGATCAGAGGACAATGTTTGATTATGTTAAGGAATTAAGCTGGAAAATTGCTTTTTCAAATATTATAATGGCTAGGCAATGCTTCATTTTAATGGTCGATTAATTTTACAAATTCAATTAGTAAGATTAATTAAGAAAATTCAGTTAGTAACTATTCTATCTATTTGGATCTTCTCACTTGAATCTATTGGGCAGTACTATTTAAGTTCAACTAAATAGGACTAATTGTTTAAGTAGATCGGGTCAAGCTCCTTGATGAAATGTATTACTCAAGCTTTTTGTATGCTATCTTTCATGCATTCCAAGGTGGTTGTATATGTTGTGAATTTAGCTTCCATTTTGTACGTCAAGAGCAAGACTATTTTCAAAAAGTTTTGAAAAGCATGGTGTAAAACCAATCTAAAGAGTCACTAAACAATGTGTAAACTGTTGGCTTGGACCACTAATTTCATATACATATTTTTCCACTCGTCAAAATGATTGAATTCTGGCCTAAGGCATGTTAGTGAATTCATTAGTGATGCCAGACTGAATCTGTCGCAGAGCATCGAATGGCCTGAACGCTTTCCTAAAAAAATGTGATAGTTTATGGTTGAAAGTTGTTTTGGTTAAATTGTTGCTTTTTTCAATGTTTTAATAAGAATCCTTGTGATTCTGGAGCCACTCTCGTAAGCTTTTTGTTGTGTGAGTTCTTTGATTGTTTAGATTATTTTGCAGGTTATATTGAGGTGGGAATTAGAACAGGGAGTAAGTGTGCTGCCCAAGAGCTACAACAAAGAAAGAATAGCTCAGAATTTTCAGGTGTTTGATTGGTCTCTGACTGCAGATGACCATGCAAAAATTGGCACCCTTGAGCAGAGGAAAGGCAACAGGGGAGAGGCTTTTGTTAACTCTACCACCAGCCCTTATAAATCTGTTGAAGAGTTATGGGATGGCGAGATCTAATAAGCTAATTGAGTAATGGTATTTTCTTTTTCACAGCATGAATAAGCAGAGGATATGTTATTTAACCTCAAACCTCTAGAAGGAGAAGAAGACATTAACTATTCCATAATAACATATGGTGAATATAGCCCTATTTTTCTTTGTGCTATTGAAAAACACCCCATGGTTGGAACTTGGGTGATTATTTGTGCTTGTGCGCTAAGCCATGATTTTTGCTTGATAGTGAGACTGATCGTTTCCTTCATTTTACATTTTATTGCCATGATCTGTTATAGAAATGTAGTTTTAATCGTAAAGAGTGAACAATATTGGTCTGTATGCCCCATGTTTCAATTCATGTCAAGGATTAGGATATTTTTATTAATATGATTTGCAGAGTACATACATAAAAAATGTTGGTTTTGTTGAAATGGCATCCAGAAATGTGGAAAACGTAAAACTGATTACAGGTAAAACTGAACTTGTCAACATAGGGGTCCTTCAGTTCCATAGGATTGATGTGTTTTATGCCAATAAATAAATTGAATAATTCAATTAAATTTCAAATCACATAGCTCTAAGATAGATCTGAGAACATGTTGGTCACATTAGGAAAGGGAAGACAACATCACTATGACATTTTTTTTCCCATTTATTTCCACAATGAACAACAAAATTATGAAAACTTCCATATAGACAATTAAAGAGACTCGATGACTTAAATAGGGTAGCATATACTAATTAAACTATTTAAGGTCTTTATATGACCAAATAAAACTACTAACATAATATGATAATTAAGGAAACATAAAGGATATGAAAATATTGAACATTAGAAATAGATGAGGTGGTCACTTGACTAGATATCCTTGCATAAATGTTGGGAACAATGATAATATCATCCAACTCTTCTTTGATGTGTATATATGAAATCGGTTCATAGCATAATCTATTTTAAAGAATTTGTACAACCATAATATTATAAGCTTTTAAAGAGACATTTAATAATTTAAAATGAAATTTACATAGTAAATGTTAAATTATGTTTTTGCACTATAAATTATGTATAATTTAAATATAATTACTATAATATAATTCATTTTAATATAAGTATATTACAAATCATTATGATTATAATATGACTATATACAACATAGGTATATCAATTTGTGATTTATAATAAGATTAATGATCTATAGAATATAAGTACAATATTAATGGTAACATGTCAAGTGTTTTCTTATTTAAAAGTGTTTCAATTGTTTTAAACATTTTTTGTGTGGGGTAGATAATATGAACCAATTATTGAGGGAAACTTGATTTACCCAATCATTAGTAGGTGATTAATGTTTTTGATTAAGGAAATGATGGATTTTGAAAGGGTCCAAACCCTTGTACAAAAGAAAGTTAAGCATTAAGCACAAAAAGACAACAAAAGAAAACCAAGTAGAGCTATGATGACACCATAAAAAACAAGATATTACAAACCTTTACAAGCTACTAACTCAAAGTCAAGGTAATTTGAAGCAAAATTGTTTTGGTAATTTTTTCTTAACCATAGGGCAAGGATCCTTTTGCCCTAAACTTCTTTCTTTGGAACAAGGAAGATTCATAAGATTGCAAGTGGATCCATCATCCAATCTCGAAATCTTGAAAGAGGTATCCATTACCATACTTTCAACATGAGCTTCCCCTCTATTTCCTTCTATGCATCATTAGCGGTGGTAATGCGCTCCTCAACAACAAAATGCATTTGTTCCTTTTCCTCCAAATGAAATGGTTTTTCTTGTTGCTTGGGCAACTCGTAGTACCATGGCCCAGTTTACAACAACAAAGGTAAATTATTGAATAGTCTTGAAATTCAAATTATTATACCCAATCATCAAATTTTGAAGCTAAGGTAATCCTAGTAGTGTGCTCTTTGTTTTTCTCCATAAACACACAAAATATAGTAGATATAAAATGTTTCTTGAATTTTGTGACTTTATATGTAGCAAAGTATTGTCCAAACTCACAATAAGTACAAATACCTCTTTGTCACATTACTCCAAGGACAATCTTGGTAATCTAATCCAAATAAGGAACTTGTAGAGTCATCATTCATTGGATTAAAGCCTAGAGACCAATTTTTAAGACATAGATCATTTACCCCATAAACCAAGGACCTTCCTCTAGAGTCCTTGTGCAATCATCCAAATTGGTAAAAGAAAATAAGAAAAAATATTTAACAAAGGGACTACCTCAATTTGACCTCCAATCATCTTTTGACAACACTAATGTTCGACGATTATCACAAAATTTCCCAACCAACGAATTCTTAAGCTAAGCAATTGACTTAGCAAAAAGAGAGTCAAGGATAGCAATTTGTATGTGCCCCTCCACCTCGGCTTGGATACAAAGAATATCATTTGAACCATCTTCACAAAGAAATTCCTCACCTAAAGTGGGGGAGTGAAAATCCTTACCATCAGTTTCAATAGGCACACACACCTTCTCAGAGTGGCAAACCCTAGGGTGTTCACTCTCATCAACACTCCCAACAACCACATCATTGTTGTTGTAGGACTAGGTTAAAATCGAGTTTAAAGACAAAGATAAATAGTAGCAACCACAACTACTTCAAATCTAAACTAGAAAGACCCAAATCCAAACAAGAAAGTACAAATAGCAATGGAAATCAAATAACGACAAAGCAATACCAACTTCCCATGCTAAAGTTGATTCATCTTCCTTGCATCTCCTCCATTTTTCCGTGTATGCAAACTTGCCCTCAAATTTTGTTGTATGCAAGTGATAGTGATGTGATAGTGATTAGCAAGAATATCAGAGATTGTGGTTGTAGGTTGGAATGATGGAGACAACTTTCTTTTATAGAAAAGCTATTCAAATGGATGGTCAAGATTAAAAGCCAATATGATGCCAAGATCAACGGACGAGGTTGCTTGCACCACGAAAGGATAGAGTTAGGGCTTGTTAATGATAGATGATCAAGATTAAAAGGAGACCAAAAGTGATCAATGGTGGAGATTCAAAAGAGGAAGTGGAGGGAAAGTGAAGCAAATTAAATAATAAAATTATTTAATTTGGGAGAGCATGTGAGCAATTAAATAATCAAAGTGGTCATTTAATTGTGGAAGAGAGGGAGAAAGAAGATTTTAATTAAAATGATTAAAAGAACCATTTAACTAAAAGTGGAGGAAATGGGATGACATATTAAATAATTAAATTAGATTAATTATTTAATAATGGAGGGAAGAGTGGTAAGGAACAGTTAAATAATTGGAATAATTATTTAACTTATAGAAGGAAGAAAAGGTTAATGAACAGTTAACTATAGACAAAAAGTAAAGAATGAATAATTAAATAAATGAGAATTTATTTAATTATAGAAAAAAGAAAGGATATTATCAATGTAATTAAATATTAATTTATTTAATTAATTGAGGGAAGAATAAAGAAAGAGAAAGTAAAATTATTTAATTAATAGAAGAACGTGACCTTAGAAAATAATTAAATAAATAAAATTATTCAATTATATCAAGAAGAAGAGAAATCGATGCAAAAAGATGGTATTCGTAGGCCGATAACATTTTTTAGTGTCTACATTTTGCCCCTCTTTGATATAATGTGAAGTTGTTTGAATGTTGTATCAAAGAGTAAATAGGAAAATTCAACTCATGACATGCCCTAATGTGCCTTGGTGAAGATAGGATAGACCTATGCCCCCTCAATTTTTTTTTAAAATTTTGACAAAATTTAGAAAAAAATTGAAAAATTGTTTTGAAAAGAAAATTTAATGTGTTGACAGCAAAAGGTTTTAGTTTTGAACTTCAAGGATGTTCACATTAGGGTTTGGACTTAGCATTTGACACAACCAACTAAAAGGGACGGTAAAAATATAAATGTAATTTTGATAAGTAAAAATGATAATTTGTGCTTTTTACATTGAGTGAATAGTGAGCTTTGAGTGTGACCTAGCTGTGGAGTTGTTGCCAAAATGTCTCCAATAGCACACACTGCACATCGGGGATACTGAGTTCGGACTTACAAACGACTAGAGGACTCAGGGGATGCGGTACGTACACCTTTCTTTCTTCATAATTTTCTCAAATTTTGGTAGATTTTAGGGCTTAGATTTAGGCAAGAAAATACGGTGCACAAAGTTCACCGCATCTACTATCGCGTTCACCACAAGTGGAGGTGGTTTGTCGCATCCACCTGGTGCGACGCATTTGTCAAGTTTTGCGATGCATATGTTTTGTGCAACACAACTGCAAATTAAAACGATGCATCTGACGATGTGAACCACATTTGATGGGTTAAATGAAACATGTGCATTTGTGAGCCGCATGTGATGGCTTGTGCGATGCATGTGAAGTTGTGCGACACAAACATAAGTTTGTACACCATAGTTGATTGAAAACCCGCATGTGAATGGGGATTCAACACATTTACAAATTTGACCCGCATGTGTAGATTTAGCAACACATTTGATGGCTGAGCCACATATGTTAGACAATGTGACACATTTGACTGTTTTGATTTTTCCCCAGTTTTGGATAAAATTTTCTCTATGATCAAGGTCAAATAGGTTGCTTAGACTTTTTCAATTGACATAATGTGCTTACTTGTGATCAAAAGAGAGGTATGATCCTATTTACACCTGGGAGATTTGGATTGTGTGATTGATTAACTAGTGAGGAGCTAGACCAGTTACATGCCCTTGGATTATACTACATTACCTTCATGGTCATGACTAGGGCTAACAGGGGATTGTTGACAACCTTGGCTGAGAGGTGGCATTTATAGACTAGCTTGTTTCACCTGCCTACAGGGAGGCCATTGTGACACTTGAGGATGTGTGACGGATCTTGAGGCTTCCGATTCAAGGAGAGTGTCTCATATGATCTTGAGCACAAATACATTGCTATTCAAGGTGCTTTCAAGCACGAGGACTTGAAAGAGCTCATAATTGAGGAGTATGAGATCTGATGGGATGTACTAGCTGATAGATATGATCGGTTTATTGTGGTTCTCTGCAGTGTGATTGGTGTAGTCACATGCATTGATCGGTGGCGACATGGATTCCTTGTTGGATGGGGGAAGATGTTGGTCAGAATGCCAACCCAAGGGACAGTGTATGCTCGGGGACTGTGCATGCTTGCTATGGTGTATTTCCAATTGCATGATGTCATGTATAGAGGTGCACAATCCATTAGTTGTGGTACAATGCTTCTCATGGTCTAGGAATGGGAGAATATTGCTAAGTTTTGATCTCCTGTGTAGAGATAGTTGGGGGTAGGTTTACCTTATGTGTACATATATGGAGGTGTATATGCATGTTGGTGAAATGCAATTAATATTTTGGATTCATTTATCTGGAGGCCAAATAGGGATTACACCCCTTTTGCAGATGATTCTCAACATTTTCCTATTGTCATTAGGCATGCTATCTTATCGAGAGGACAGTGCAAATTCAACACATCATAGAGTGGTATCTACTCGAGCAGGTTTTGTGATAGTTTGGGGAGGGTAGGGGCTTCTAGTGGGCACTGGAGAGTTTTCCAGGTCCAGTAGGGAGATTCAGCCATGGGGGCCTATGATCAGTGTTGTTACAACGAAGTAGGACATTAGATGGATTACAAACTATTTAGTGGGGGACTAGGGCAGAGGTTGTAGATGTAGGCACTACAACCAAGTATGATACATGATGGTTCAATCATAGGCTAGTGCCATTAACATATTTAGATCAGCCTGCTCTTGTGGAGAGACGTGGGAGAGGCCCATGAGGTAGATTTAGAGGCTATGTACAGGGTTGAGGAGATGGTGGGGGAGATGATGGGGATGTAGGAGGTAGGGGTGGGAGAGGAGATAGAGGGGGGAGGGGCATAGATAGAGATGGATGTCCATCTCTTCCACTGAGGCGAGATGACAGTCGATAGGTAGTGGAGGCTCTTTGGCAAGAGGAGGGTGAGAGCAGCTGCTCCTCATCATTAGGAGGAGGAGGAGAGAGAAGAGGTTCCAAGTGCTCCAGGTTAGGTGGATATTCCTCCTCGTCAGGACGAGGAGGTCAGAGCAGAGGTCGACATTAGTATGGATGTCGAGGTTGGAGAGGTTGGTTGAGAGGAGGAGATGGAGGATAGGGAGGAGGTTGAGTTGTGGGAGAGGGTGATTATGGAGGAGGGGTTAGAGGAGATACCCATTGTTAAGGGTGTGGAGGTGGAGGCAAAGGATGGGCCTGAGGATCCTTAGATAGTAGAGCTACATGGATAGATATAGGCTTTGCAGGGCGAGGTACTACAATTGAGGGTAGAGAGAGACATGGCTATGATCAGGGCACAATCGGTGGATCAGATCACCATATATTTTATCAGTAGATGTAGGGGTTCATCAACAGATTTTGCTCGGGAGTTGTGGAGGGCTTGTAGAGGAGAGCAATATTATAGAGACCTTTTATGAGAGGGCAGTGCCTCCCTCATAGAGAGATCCCATCTTTACAGAGGTGATGAGCATATCACAGACCAAATGACATTCTCGAAGATCCTAGAGCAACGGAGGGGTTTCCCAGCCACAACCCTCTCCATATCACTGATCACCAGGGTCAAGATCTTAGCAGAGACATGACAGGCAAACCCCACCAGGACCATCTCCATTAGGAGACATGGGGAGCACTAGCTAGATTTATTCGTTGCATTAGACACTGATATGTATATTTTTGACTGAGCTTGCGAGCTCCATTTTTTTTGGATACATTCTGATATTTTATTGTGACACGATCTTTTTATGATATATATGTGAGATACATGATTTTGGTGGTGACTACATGATGTGTTATTTATTATGTGATGTATATTTTATGTGATTGATTATGATGCTATGATGTTATGCATTTATATGATTCTCTATATTATGATGTATGGATGGATGAACTTAATTTTTATTGCTATGATGGATGCAAGATGCACATGATTTACTTTTTATGATATGCTTTATGATATTATGGATTAATTATGATTATGATGTGATGCAATATGGATATGTATGATGCATGTAAATGCTATGATATGTATGATCCCCTTTTGATATGCAAATGTGATATGTGTGCAATGAGATGTATGCAATGATTTATGGATGCAGGATGGTACTATGTGGTTATGACATATGATGCTTATATGAATGCACATATGATTCTTCATGATAAGATGTTATCTATGTTTTTGTATTTTCTAATGCAATATGGATGACCTAATATGCTCATGATGATGCCTATGATGCTTCTAATATGATTATGTATGCTTGATATTTAAATGTGTGTCACAAAAGCTATTAGGATGATTGCGGCAGAAGAGGCATGAGTGCGAAGAAGATGGATGTTAGTATGGAGTTAGTCAAATGAAAATGGATTGATATTATTGCTTGATAAATATTAAGCTTGCATGATTATCATCATTGGGTGTTTAAACTATAACAAATGGATAATAAACACCATGGTATGACATAGACCAAGGTGTGCAATACTATCCGTTTGTGAAAACAGTCGCTTAATAGACAAGACAAAGTGGTGATAGTTAAATAAATTAGATTTATTTAATTATAAGGGACATGAACCTTAGTGACATAATTAAATAATATTTAACTAATCAGAGGATAAGGTGAAATGATGGAAAGATTTAATTAAATAATTAAAATGACTTAATTAATAGGAGAGTGATGACATTAGAAAATAAATTTTAGGTTTCTACAATAAGAACTAAACTAAAGATTAAACATCAACTCCTAAGTTTAGCTTAAGTGAACTAAAGTAAAGAAGCCTCTAATAATTAATTGATGATTAATTAATTATCAGATGGGCGGGTGCATGAAGTTGGTCACACTTTTGTGGCCAAATGGGAAAAAATTTGGAAAGACATAATGCACTAGCGTTATAACGCGAGCGTGTTTTGTGATTTTAAAAGAAAAAAAAAGTCAAATGTGTATCATTTTCTCTTTACTATTTCTCATCTCTGCCCGCGGCCAAAAATCCTCACTTTCGCGCTCGCATTCTAGGAGGAAGGATTTTTGCAAATTTCATTAAGAACAGTTGGATTTTGTTTGCAAATATGGCGCCACGACGACGAAGAGATGCAAGAGGTAAGTATTGTTTGCTATTTTTTTTGAATTTGTTAGTTTGAAATTGATTTTGTTTGTTTTAGGTTAGATTTGATTTTTAAAAAAATTTGTAGGAAATCCTGCAAATCCTCAACAAAAAAATCCTCAACAACAAAATCAACCTCCCCCACCATTCTCTCAATTCCCTCTTGGCACTCAAGAAAATTTGAGGAGTGAAATTGAGAACAATAGAAAACAACTTGAGGATCTTATCAATAGGTTGAGTGATCCAAATGCTTCAACCACAGAAAGAATGCTTCTAGCAAATTCATTGAAAGACATGTTAAAAAATGTAGATGCAATCACCCAACAAATATCTGGATGGCAAGATAGGAGGCAGACAGCCAGGGCATATTATGTAGACAAATTATCATATAAACAAGTAAAAGATTTAAAAATTACTAAAGGTGATTTGTTCTCTCTATTCACTGACCCTAAAAAAAATCAAAATCTTACCCTCAATGCAAAGAGGTTTCCTATTCATTGGTCCACCACCAAGAGATTAAGAACCGTTTTTATGAAAGATGGTATATGGTCTTTGATTACCCACCGTGCAATAATTGCGAAGTCCTCCAATATTTTCTTAGGAATCTATACAGTGAGTTTGTATTGAACCAAATCCCTAATTATTTTGATATGAGGGAGTTCCAAGGGAGAGGTGTGGGGTCAGCTTAGGATAGGCCCAGTGCACAACCGGATCCTACGCGGCAAGGGAGATGACCTCTCGCTAGGCCGCCTCGTGAGAAAATTGTGATGCCTGCCATTGCGAAGGAGAGTGTCGACATAGAGACATTGCAGGTGATCACAACTTTGACTTGGAGTGTCATCCATCACACTAGCCCTATTGTACAGCACCATCTAGGGGAGTCTTCAGGTGGTGGCTTTTGAACCCATGTGTGTCAATCTTGCAGGGTGACTTGTTTGTATGACCCTACCAACACTCAGGAGGGTGCTACGCAGGATCCATATGCTACTATGTAGCCTGATCTGTATGCATCTAGGGGATGGAGAGGACGGCTGGCATTTTGCATGATGCATGGCATTGACAGTAAAATTCAGCATGTTCATTGAATTTAATTTATTAAATTTTGATTGTGAAATGCAAGATTAACTAATTTAGTTTTACTATTTTAATAAAATTGGGTCATAGTGTAGACTGGATACACCGGTCATCCACCTACTTATTTTTGCAGTACACCTATCGGTGGGGTATGTAAAGTTAGTAAACAATTATAAATTTATTACATGTGTTAATAGCATTGTTTTACGAATGGTATTTTAATATGTGATTTTGGATGTTGAACAGGGTACTATTGGAGGTTTCAAGGAAACCCCTCCGAGTGCCAGTAGATTTGATCAAATGTTCACAGAGGTAATATAGAATTTAAAGAGAACCTAAGTAATGAATTCTAAGTTTAATAGATTTGTGTAGTTTATATTCATATTGTTGGTTACGTTGCATTACACATCATTCAAACTCAAAGCATTACTTCAAATTCGATAACTAATAATCAAAAATATATCTGTTTAATACTTGTACTCAAAATTTTGTTCATTATATCTCATACATTATAAGTCATCACATGGATCGCTATTGTAACTTTTTTGTGATTGAATAATTTGTTTTTTTATTTTCAGATGTTGGTGATAGAAACACCGCCAAACGTTATGAGGGCAATGAATTTTGGTGTTTCCTTTGGTATACAATCCTCAATGGCTCTGATAGGGGAGGTTTGAGGCAAATTACTAAATTTCAATTTACATTCATTGTTATAAATGAACTAGTTCTAGTGAAAAATCAAACCATTATTGATTCATAGTTTAATTCCTATTTGGATGGTTTATACAGGGCTTGAGACCTGAGCATTGGCGTGCAAATATTTTCATCGAGGAGAGTGATCATGAGATGGCCGTAAGCGATTATTTTGTTAAATATATTAATTTTTATAATGTAATTTCTATATATTAATGTCTTTACTTCTTATTGTAACAGTTGAAACTTCACCAGGAGCTAAACCCTAGGAGCACTCCTCGAGCATAGTAGAAATGGGTGATAGAATTATCGCCATCGGATTGCCTAGCAAAGGGAAAGAAAATTGTATTTGAACCAGAGCATGGAGAGAAATGAATTTTGAATGGACAGAGCCCTTTGTTCTATGCCTACATGGCAATTTTGTACATATTTTGTGTTGGATATATTTGACATTGTATGCCTATATGGCATTCTCGTAAGCCTATATGGCTATTTTGTAACTATATTTTTACTTATATCGACATATATTGATGTATGCGTACATGGCTATTTGCTTAATACAAATCTTTTTTATCGATGGTGTCCATATTTGCAAATTATAAATTCATGGTTCAATAGATATGAGTTATGTGTATTCAAGTGTATACTTTACAACTTATGCACATATACTTTTTGACTTATGTGTGAACATCAAAAAGTGTGAAAATTTATGTGTTTGGAAGTCAAATGTAAGCCAATTTTGCAATTCTCAGTTCTTGCATACTCGATCTTATGGACTTATATTCCTTCCTAGCACATATTGTGAATATTTCTCATTTGGTGCAGAAGATAGATTCCTCATTTTTGAACCACTCATAGCAAAGAGATTCACAATAAGACTTTAGCATTGGAACTACTCCATACTCTCTTGTCTAGACCATAAAGGATTGAAAATTCTTTTAATGACAATGATAGTCATGAGATGAGAATTTATATAACCATGCCTATTTTGAAACTTTGCATCTAATACTGCATCAACAAGAACTTAAGAAGTGTTGCATAAGAGTGTTAGGTTTGATAGGCCTTCTCTTCCCTAAGGGAGGAGAGCCTGCATCTTGAATTTTGAACAAAATTTTAAGAAGCAAACATTTTACCTAAAAGCTTCAAACCTAGATGACATATTTAGCTAAGTCTATCTTGAAAATTATCAATGCACGTTCAAACTCTAAAGGAGATTCTCCCTGAAAAGAAAACTTTACCCTTTTTCCCAAGGAAAGAAATTGCAACACGTTGCATGTGATTTATCTTGTTTCTTTCTCACATTTCCTGGTCAATCATTCATGGCTCAGGATAGTTCCGTTCCAAGGCAAGGACACCCAAAAAATCACTAAGATTCTTCTACGATATGCAAGAAAAAGGTTTTGGCTCTTTCATAATGTAAATAATTATGTAACACTATTTTCTTGTTTGCCTTCCACACAGAAAAATGTTCACACTTTTCAGATTGATCAATGATCAATAATGGCTGATTGTAAACACTTGACATTTTTATGTTTGAATTTTAATTTATAATTGTGTATCATAACAATCAAGTAGATCACTAATATTTTAATATTTCACTATGAAAGTGGTGGTGTATTTTTGCTATGTTATTTGACTATTAATATGGTGGTGTATTATGAACTTGATTACTGCTGCAAATATGTATATATTTCTAATTTTTATATGTTTTTGTATTACCGAATCTAAAAATGAACCCAACCCCAAAAAAAAATTTCCGAACCGCTAACCGTTCTCAACCCATCCCCGAACCCAAAATCAAACCGGGTAACTTAGCAAAAAATAGATTTCTTTGTAGTTTATATTCATAACGTTGATTACATTGCATTGCACATCTTTCAAACTAAAAGCATTGCTTCACATTTCATAACTAATAACTAGATGCTGATAGATGACAAAATTCCAATTACAATATAGTTTTTACAAAGTCAACCTAAGCAGTTATGCAATTACTTCACATTGCATAACTAAAAACCAGGAGCAACTGCTAATTGCATTTGCTTGTCATGGCATTCCATGAGACCACATTTCTTTGAGGCATTTTTTCAAAATAGTTCAATGCCTTGTCTATACTACCACATTTTTCATACATGTCTACCAAAGCATTTTGTCAAATAGTTCAAGTGTTGCCTTGTTGCTATGGTTGAAACTTCAAAACAAGTGCTTTC